>CM076579.1:1552573552-1552710288 GCA_034641835.2 Pinus albicaulis | reverse complement strand
AATTAATTGTAATTTTTCTCATTGGCCTTGATGCCATCCTGTACAGCTCCATTCTTATTTTAATACCCAAGAGGTGATTTTTGAAATACTTTCATATCTAGTTTTCATATCTGGATTTCACATTTCAAGTTGACAATATAACAGATAAGTTGACAATTTTTTCAAATGCAAATCTAGATAAAAGCATGGCTGTCTTTGTCAATGATTTTTGGAATACCTCTTATCGTCTAAATTATTAAAATATGAGTTCTGATTTGTTGCATTGTTTGTCAAACCACCTTTTTTGTTGCAGTATTTGTAAAAACCAAAGTTTGATAATATAAGTTTATTAATGTCCAGCAAATTATCAAAGGAGTATGTCAATGGGAAGACCAAGGGTTAGCTCAACTGGTTTTTTTTCATGTTGTTGGGCATCTGCCTAGTTCAACCCTCCTGGTTAGGCACACTAGTCTATGACTTTAGCGAACAGGGTTACTAGGGATGCCATCCACAAACATGAGGAAGCATCTCTTGGGTTTCCCCACAAGGTTTTCCTTGGGGAAAATGTTAGGTCAATGGGATTATAAGAGTACATCACTAGCCAAAATACAATGTGGAAGTGTGGAAGTGTGGACTATAAAGATGCTAAAAATCATATCAAAACAGATTTTTAATTGTGCTAGAAGCAGAACAACAAGAGAAGATAAGAAAGTACATGACTCGGAGTGGAGATAAAGTAATTACAAGAAAAAGATAATATGTATGATATCTGAGGACCAAAGGAACTTTAGTTTGAACTAGTCATGGTATGCTAGTGCTGACAGGTGAGGACGAGCAATTAGATCAAGGGGGGTCTCCCTGCTAGAGTCCTCAATGACCGCAAAATTTTTTTTGGACTAGTGGATGATGTCCTTTGGAGTGTGTCTGGGACTGATAGGGCTCTACAGTATGATCCTTGTGGGAAGCCCAAATTTGAGCAAGCTCTCCTAACATCCAGGCATGGAAAAATTCTCCTGATGGATGGTTGGCTGTGTGGATTTGGGGGCACCCAGCTCCAAGGCCTTGTCGAGTTGTCTACTAAATTGTCTTGTTGGTAAAATGGTGTGCACGTGTGGCCTGGAACAACAACTCCATAAGGACCTTGTGAGGTAAGTGACTAGTCCACTCCTTTCCCATATGGGAAGGGGATATTGAGAAATATATGCACAGATCGACAAAATAATTGTATTAGCGCTGAGAACTCTATTATCACAGTGGTTTGTGAAGCTTTCCAATGAATGAACAAAATGTATTTCATTCTGAAAGTACCCTATAATATATTCTACTATCCTATTATCAACTATATAATTTAGTTTAACTAATTATATAAATGGATGCAAATTAATGCTTATTTAGAGTCTTGTTGATCAAAATAATAGTTTATTGCACCTATATTTTATAGTATTATAGTATTTTGGTATTAAAAATAATATCTTCTAAAATTTGGGTTTCGAAAATTGTTGATAACTTCTTGACTGAAGTGCTTGAGTCTCTCCAAGGAGATGCAATGAGTCACAAATCAATCAAAGTAAGGCAGCAAGCTTCACATTAACAAATCAGCCATATCTTCATCTTCTACTAGCTTCTTAACAAGATCTGTCACTCCTTCAGCTGGATCTGGTGCCAAACCTTCAGATCTGCAATATACAAGACTAGATCTGCCACATACAAGACTAGATCTGCAAGATCTACCCTTCCTACAACTGGATCTAGCAATAAACCTTCAGATCTGCAACTCTTACCTTCAGAAATGGACAGCGTCCTCACTCTAGGGCTTCACAGCGTCCTTCTGCCCCTCAGAACAGCGTTTTCTCCTGCTGGACTGGACTGCGTCCTTCTTGGCCAGCGTCCTCCCTTCCTGAAAGGCACAGCGTCCTCTCTCCAGATGGGACAGCGTCCTTCTCCTTCCAGATTCAGCGTCCTTCCTCCTCTTGCTCTGCGCAGCCACAAGAGGGCTTTCTCCTCCTCAGATAATCTTCAGAAATTGCTGCTGCTCTACTGAAAAATGAACTCAGAACAACCTCACTAGGGCGGGCACTCGAAGTCCCCCGAAGCTGAGGGTAGAACCAGAAAAACCTTACCAGGGCAGGCACTCGAAGTTCCCCGAGGCTAAGGGTGAGATCTCCGACCGGAGACACTCGTGCACTAAACAGTGCTGCAGACCGACTAAACAACCGGCGTGCTGAAGCAGACAAGTCTGACTATCAATAAGAATATCATATCATGAATGAATCAAATGAGGTGAGAGCCTCTCCTTTTATAACATCAACTCCCTCCTTAACTCACCCTGGAACTGCGCAGTTTACCTGGGGTTAGCCTGATGCTTCCCCTCCATCACATCCACGTGGACCCCCAAGGCCCTCACTAAGTCACAACGTCAACCTACTAGGAAAAAAGAACACTTTATTATAAAGTGAGGTGGCTAAAGTGAGGTGACCCCTCTTATTTCTCACTTTATTTATTATTGCTATCTAATAAAGCAAAAAAAGGCAATATTCCAATTAGCAAAGCTAATTGGGAATATTACAGTCTCCCCCGGCAAAACGTTGCTTGTCCTCAAGCAACTGAAGTGAGGGGTGCTGTAAGATTTTCTCATCCTCCCAAGTGGCATCCTCATCTGGCAGGTTTTCCATCTCACCAAGAACTCTCTGATCTTCCTGCTCCGCAGCTGTCTCTCCCTGGTGTCAATAATGGCCTCCGGCTGTAATACCAAGTGCCCCTCATCATCTGTTGGAGGTAGCTCCCCTGTGACTGTTACATGCTGGCCTAGCGCCTTCTTTAGGCATGATACATGGAAAATGTTGTGAATCCGGCTGCCCGGGGGCAACTCCAACTCATATGCAACCTGTCCAATCCTACGAATCACCCTGTATGGTCCATAAAAACGAGGCTTAAGCTTCTCTGCCCCCTTCTGTTTGAGTGAAGACTGGCGGTATGGTTGTAACCGCAGGTAGACCAAATCCCCTACCTCAAAGTGTCTCTCCACTCGGCCCCTGTCTGCATATAGTTTCTGCTGATTTTGTGCGGTAGCCATGTTGTCCTTGAGAGTCCGAAGGATGTCTTGGCTCTCTTGGATCCATAGTTTGGCTCGCGGAGCCCTGCTAACCCCAAACATCACATCCACAAAAGACAAGGAATGATATCCATACAACGCATAAAACGGTGTCATGCCGATAGACATATGATGGGTTGTGTTGTAGCAGTACTCGCCCAGATGTAGCCATTTCAGCCACGCACGCTGCTGCCCACTGACGTAGTTACGCAAGTAGCCCTCCAGCCACTTGTTAACTATCTCTGTCTGCCCGTCCGTCTGGGGATGATAGCTGGTGCTCGGTGTCAACTCGGTCCCTACTAGTCGAAAGAGCTCCTGCCAAAATCCACCCATAAAGCGGCTGTCCCTGTCACTAACAATGGTCTTGGGTAGACCATGCAATCTGAAAACCTCCCGGAAAAACAATTCTGCCACCTGTGCTGCTGTGTAGTGTGCCGAAATGGCAAAGAAGTGAGCATACTTCGTTAGCCGGTCAACTACTACGAAGAAGCAGTCCTTGCCCTGCACTGTGGGCAAACCCGTGATGAAGTCCATCGAGACACTCTCCCACTTCCCCTCAGGAATGGGAAGCGGCTGTAACAACCCTGCGGGATGGTTCATCTCCCCTTTGTTCCGCTGGCAAACCTCGCACTCCCTGACATGTTGGAGTACGTCCTCCTTGAGGCCCTTCCATGCAAATCTCTCCCGGATGGCCCTGTACATCTTGGTGAACCCCTGATGTCCTGCCATTGGTGAATCATGAGAGGCATGGAGTATCTTCTCCTTGAGCTGAGATCTCTCAGTCAAGAAGATCCGATCCCTGTAATAGATGACCTCATCTGCCACCCTGTATCTGTTATCCGCTATCTGTCCATCCAGCACCTCGCATGCAAATCTATCCTTGGAATACTCAACCAGTAGTCGAGCCTTCCAATCAGCGTCCAAGCTCATGAGGGATAATGTAGCTGGTCTACGAGAAAGGGCATCTGCCACCACATTGTTCTTCCCTTTGACATACTCTATATCAAAGTCATAAGCCTGGATCTTGCTGATCCACTTCTGCTGCCTCTCCTGCAACTGTTTCTGCTCCAAAAAGTACTTCAAGCTGTTATGATCTGTCCTAACTCTAAATCTGCCGCCTACCAAGTACTGCCGGAATTTGGCCAATGCATGCATAATGGCCAACATCTCCTTATCATAGATAGGATAAAGTCTCTCATGTGGAAGGAGTTTCCGGCTCTCGAATGCAATCGGGTGACCCTCCTGCATCAAAACTGCTCCAATCCCTTCTCCTGATGCATCGCACTCTAGGATAAAGGGCTGAGTGAAATCAGGCAATGCCAACACCGGGCAACTACTCATCACCTCTTTGAGCTTATCAAAAGCTCGCTGTGCGGTGTCCGTCCAACTGAATGCCCCCCTTCCTCGTCAGCTCCGTGAGGGGTGCAGCAAGCTGTGAGAAGCCCTTGACGAACTTCCTGTAATAAGTGCAGATACCAATGAACCCTCTAAGTTCTGTCACATTCCGCGGCTCTGGCCAGTCCCTGATAGCACGGATCTTCTCGTCATGGACTCTCACTCCGTCCACTCCTATGATGTGCCCCAAATACAACATCTCTGTCAAACCAAACTCACACTTGGAGAGTTTGGCAAAGAACTGCTGCTCCTCCAGGATGCGCAAAACTGTCTCTATGTGTTGGAGGTGCTCCTCCCAAGTCCTGCTGTATATGAGAATATCATCAAAGAAAACCAGCACGAACTTCCTCAGATGATCCCTGAAGATGTGGTTCATGCAAGACTGGAAAGTGGCAGGTGCATTGGTCAGCCCAAATGGCATAACCAGAAACTCAAAGTGCCCATAATGACACCTGAAAGCAGTCTTGGGAATGTACTGTTCCCTCATGCGTATCTGATGGTACCCGGACCTCAAATCAATCTTTGAGAAGAAACGTGCTCCTCTCAACTCGTCCATCAACTCATCGATCCTGGGAATGGGGTACCGGTTCTTCAAAGTCTTCTTGTTCAGTGCCCTGTAATCAATGCACATGCGTAATGTGCCGTCCTTCTTCTTCACCAGCACTACTGAAGAAGCGAAAGGACTAGTGCTGGGCCGAATGTGTCCAAGGGCTAACAGCTCCTGAATGGCCCTCTCTATCTCATCCCTGTAGGCCTTAGGATGCCTATAAGGGGTGGTGATCACTGCCTGTATCCCCTGCTCCAACTCTATCGTGTGCTCAAACCCCCGATCTGGTGGCTATCCCGGTGGAATATCTCCAAACACTACTGCATATCTGTCAAGAAGAGTCTGTAGATCAGGGTGCACTGCCCTGCCCGTATCTACTATCTCTGAAGCCCGTAGCTCCACTGCCCACTCGATATCTCCCCTGCGGAATGTCGCATCCATGCTGTGTGCTGATACTGTCTGGGGCGGATATGTGTTCTGACCTCGGATCTTCTCATGCCTCCCCGTCTTGGGATCATCCCACTCCATTTCCAAGGCCTTCCAATCTGTGGTGACCGTCCCCAGGGTGATAAGCCACTGCACTCCCAATATCACATTAGTGTCCGGAATGTCCACCACAAAGAAGTGATCAGTCAGCGTATAGGTGCCCATCGTCACTGATAACTCCGGTACATATCGAGCACAGGCCATGGTCTGATCTCCTGGAACCAAACCTGAAAACCCATCAAAGCTCTCTGTGGGTATGCCTCTCCGTGCTACCATCTGGGCATCGATGAAATTGTGGGTGGCCCCACTGTCAACTAGAACTGAAACACGCTGACCCCGTACTGTCCCACGTACTCGCAATGTCAGATACTTGGGAACTCCTCGTAGTGCTGCTAGAGCTCCCCCGGTAGGTGCAAATGATGCCTCTCCCGCATCTGGTGGTGGAGGTGGTAAGGCACTCTGCGCTGCATAACATTCTCCTGCCTCCTCATCCTCCAACTCATCCTCTTCTCCGCTGCCCTCGGAGAAGACCTCTATGAAATGTGCCTTCCCTGCGGTGCATTTGTGTCCTGGTGCCCACGGCTCCTGGCAGGTGAAGCACAATCGCTTCCGTCTCAGCTCTCTCCTAGCCTCATCATCATGCTGTCCTCGTCCGGGGTTCGCCTTGGGAGGCGGAATCCTCATGTCCTTACCCTTAGGCTGGAAAGCCTGTCTCTGGGGATAAGGTGGCCGAGTCCTGGGCAACACATCCTGTAGGTCACGGGCCCTGCCGATAGCATCCTGAAGTGTAGCCGGTTTGTTTGACCGGACTAGACCACGAAGTGGTTCTGACAACCCGTCCAAAAACATCGTGATCAACCGAGCTGCTGATATGTCAGGTACCATCACGGAAACCCTCAAGAAGTCTGAGATGTATGCTTCGGCACTACCTGTCTGTTTGAGCTTGGTTAGCTCGAGGAAAGGCTGATCCGGGTCCTTCTGATCAAAACGTTTCACCACCCTCCTGGTGAACTCAGCATATGTGGTCACTGTGGAATGCCCCAGTGTGGTCAACCCATGAAACCACCAGTTCTGGGCCTCACCCTCTAGATGTAATGCAGCCATCTTAATGGCCTCCTTCTCCGGCATCTGGTTAAGCTGAAAATAGAGGTCTAGTTTTTCCACCCATGACATGGCTGTGGTCTTTGGAGACCCATCAAACATCGGCAAATGAAATTTGCTGGCTGCACGGTTACTGTCACGGTGGGAACCCCGTCCCTTATTCCGATCATGAGGCTTACTGCCGCCTCGGTACTGCATATATTGATTGAAAGGGAGAGCCTCCATGAATTCCGGCCCCAAACTTCGCCAATATGCAAACCAAACTGCATGTAGATCGGGACCCTCATCTCTTGATGCCGTTTGCTCCACTTCCTCTACCGGGAAAGTAGGCATGGTAGGTCGCGTGTCCATGGAATCGGCCTTCTGCGCTGACACAATGGGTATAGCATCTGGTATGCAACTAGATGTCCCTGATCCTTCCCCTGCCTGAAAGACCCTAGGGGGTTCTTTCTGCGTTCCCCCTGCAACCTTCCTGGTTACCTCCTGCATGAATGCATCCATCTTTGCATCCATCTTTGCATCCATCTTCTCAGTCAACTTTTCAGCCAATCTTGCCAACATAGCCTCCATTGGATTCCTCCGTTCTTCTTTTGAATCAGAATCACCTCCCCCAAGGAGAGTGGGGTGACCTCTCGGTGCCATAGAGTGCTAGCACCACAGGCTGAGCCAGATCAGAGCTCCGATACCACTGTAATATCCCCAAAGGGGAATAAGCAGTAATAAACAGAAATAAGCCAGGCAGATATGAAAGGAAACAATACCGAACCAGATCACTGAATCAAGACACATGTAATACCAGAATCTGAGCCATTTTATTAATCAGAAAGTACATCGGAAATGTCTAATCGAAATCGGTGCACCTATCCTTGCCCCTAGGCGAGTGATGACCCTCCCATACAAGAAATGGTACATAAATAATGACGGGCGTCAGGCGCACGGAGCGCGGTGATGATGCAACGCATGGCGGGGCGAGTCCCGGCGGCCCTGCGGTAGGCTTGTTGTCCCTGCTAGTGACAGCGCAGAAACAGGTGCAGCACAAGCCCTCAATCCTCCAGACAAATGGATCTGCTACAGGATGCTGGAAAACGCTGATGAGCCCTTCTCACATTAGCCTGCTCCTCAGATCTGCGTCCCACCTGATGGATCTGAAGCCTCCAATCAGATCTGCGTCCTTCCCTCTCTGAACTGCGTCCTCCAATATCAGATCTGATATCAATCCCTCAGATCTATGCTAGATCTGGAACTATCTCCTCAGATCTACAGCCTCTAGGGCTAGATCTGGTGTTTCCCCTTCAGATCTGGACTAGATCTGTCAATATCTCCTCAGATCTGTCACTCCTTGGGTTGGATGCGGTGCCAAACCTTCGGTTGCCAGTATACAAGACTAGATGCCGCACATACGAGACTAGATGCATGAGATCTACCCTTTCCCCCTGGCGGGATCTAGCGATAAGCCTTGAGATACGCAACTCTTACCTTCGAGAAATGGACGGCGTCCTCACTCTAGGGCTTCACGGCGTCCTTCTGCCCCCGAACGGCGTTTTCCTCTGCTGGGCACTGCGTCCTTCTTGGCCGGCGTCCTCCCTTCCTGAAAGGTACAGCGTCCTCTCTCCAGATGCGACAGCGTCCTTCTCCTTCCAGATTCAGCGTCCTTCCTCCTCTTGCTCTGCGCAGCCACAAGAGGGCTTTCTCCTCCTCAGATAATCTTCAGAAATTGCTGCTGCTCTACTGACAAATGACTCAGAACAACCTCACTAGGGCGGGCACTCGAAGTCCCCGGCGGGGTGGGGCAGAGAAAAACCTTACCCGGGGCGAGGCACTCGGGGTCCCGAGGCTAAGGGTGAGATCTCTCGGCCGGAGACACTCGTGCACTAGCGAGTGCGCAGGGCCAGAGCTAAACGGCCGGCGTCTTGAAGCGGACAAGTCGACTATCCAATAAGAATATCATATCATGAATGAATCAAATGAGGTGAGAGCCTCTCCTTTTATAACATCAACCCCCTCCTTAACTCACCCTGGAACTGCGCAGTTTACCTGGGGTTAGCCTGATGCCTCCCCCCCCATCACATCTACGTGGACCCCCAAGGCCCTCTCTAAGTCACAACGTCAACCTACTAGGAAAAAAGAACACTTTATTATAAAGTGAGGTGGCTAAAGTGAGGTGACCCCTCTTATTTCTCACTTTATTTATTATTGCTATCTAATAAAGCAAAAAAAGGCAATATTCCAATTAGCAAAGCTAATTGGGAATATTACAAAAAGTTGATGGAAGATTTCAAAGAAGAAGTAAATGATCAGCTAAACCAATATGATGAATCACTAACCAATGCCAAGAAGTTGCTAAAAATGACACTTCCTTTGAGAAGGGTGATGCAACACACCAAAAACAAAAACTTATGGTTACAATCTGAAAGGAAGAAGCTCAAAAGCTAGGTCAAAGAGTTAGAGGAACAAATGGAGATGATACAGTCAGAACTGAAGAAAAGAGGACTTAAAATCACAGTGATAAATGTGCTTGAAGAGATTCAGCCTCCTACTGCTAAAGATGAAGTTCCCAAAGCTTGAAGAGTAGACCTAACACATTTTTGACAATTTTGCAGCACTCGAGAATCAACATTTCCAGATCTAAAAGTAAAAATGCGAAGAAAAAGGAAAATTTTGAGTTTTCTGCCAATTAGGCAATTTCGTAGCGAACCCCAGGCTTGAAGCCCAAATTTCGCTACGAAATCCCTGAAGGTGACTTTTTGTTGGAAATCACAGTTTGGGTTGAAATCAAAAGGGGAGAAAGTTTGTATTTAGCCTATTTTGTCCAACAAACACCTCCAAATCAGAAAAGAAGGATAACAATTGGCCTAAATAGGTGGAATAGATTTGCTACAAAATCACACTATGAAATTGCCTTGTTATCCCATGTTTCTGTAGCGAGCCACATTTGGTAGCAATTTGGTGTTTTGAAGGTTCATTAGAGATCAGCCAGCCACGTGGACAGTTTAAAAAGTATTAGTGGAACATTCCAGCAGAGGTTTGGTCTTTGACAAAGTTGTCTTTTTCACCAGCTCAGCATAAAGACAGTCAGCAAATATCATGACACCACTTTCCTTAAAAGTAGGATGATTGTTTCCTAGTTTAACGGAAGCTGTAAGGTCTTAATCATGGTTAGTGCCACTTAAGCACATAACCATCCTCGATGTAAATAGCCTGTCTTTCCAGTTAGTCAATGTAATAAATGATATGAAGAGTCCTAATAGATCTCTAAGTGATAAAGTCATTAGGCATCGTTTTCATTCCCTAGTATCTAGTTTCTTGTTAAGATAGGTGTCAACACAAGTAGTTCGATGAATTAGCCATGTGGGTAGATCCAATGTAAATGACTAGAGCCTATTAATAGGCAAAACTTCGAAGAATACAAGGTTGGAGGATGTTATTCTACACTACTACTATTGTAAAGTTTTTATGATCAGTAATATACAGTGATTGTGTTTTTTTTCTTCACCTGAGATTCATTTGTTGTTTCATGAGCATTTGTACTATGTGTCTTATTAATTTGCTTTCAGTTTCTTGATGTTTAATTACTCAGAATTCATGTCATCATGCTCTAACTTCCTTTGAACATTAAGCTATTTTATATCTGTGTGTGTTGTCCTTTTATTGAAACATCTACATGCCTCAACTTCCACAAGGAGAAATATGTCACTGAATTTCCTAATACTGACTCCATAAGCCCAATGGTAGTAAACCCTATACATTTTTCACCTGCATACAAACACATTCAAAACACTATCATAGAGTTCTCCATCTGATTGAATCATAATTGAACAAATCATAGTTACCTTTTTGAGAGAGCCCTCTCAGACTGAAAAGGCTAATTTTCAGTCAAAAGCTGGTTTGAAAGAGTTACTCTAGGTTGTCTAGTGGAGCAGTCCATCTGTACCAACTTAGTGATAACACGTCATAAGAATTCAATCACTGTGTTCTCCCACTGACCCTCGAGCCTTCCTTTGTACTTTTCTTATTGAGAAATCAACGACCGTGATCAAATCTTTAATCAACGGCTAAGATTAAAATAGACTCAATCCTCGTCACTTGGAAGCTTCTCCCCCACATTTATATTAATTCACTTTAATTGTTTTAATTTCCTAAGTTTTAACTTAGGCTCCATTAAAAATAATTAATTATTTGAATAACATTCACTCCAGGCGGAATTTCTCCAAATGATTTATCAGTCTTGGAGATCTCATGTGTTCTAGCCCTTCCACAAAATTTTGGAGGCACATCCGATGCTACCCAAAAATCAACACTCCCTCTTAGCGAGGAATGTGCTCTAGCAATACTTCTCACCAGAAGCAACACCCTGATCCACAACATTGGTCCTCTACGTTGTTTATTCTCGGCCTACTGCCCCTCATCTACTGTGTTGGAGTTCCCATGTTTGGCTAGATTGGCAAAACCAAAGATGAGACAACATCAAAACCACTTTGGGGCCCTAGGATCTAGCCCTCCTGGACCCGGAGAGGGATCTCTCCAATAAGACAAAGAATGGTGTGTCTTTGAAGCTCCAAATGTGATGTTAGGCTAGGTATGATGCACAAGGGGGATTTAAAATGATTGGATCAGCTATCGGTTGGGTCATGAGATCATAGACTGAGGAGGTAATGGGAAAAAGGGAGCAGAGCAGTAGGACGTTTCGACAAAAGAGGGTGGGTCAAGACTCTGCCATCCATTGGGCTATGGAGTCATGAAAGGAGATTACTTGTAAACAACTAACCAAGGCTTTCATAAGGCACGTCATCTATACTAAAGGATCTTTGAGATAGATGATGGAATGGAACAATAAGGAGAGAAGGGTGAAATACAAAGGGCAGCCTGAGATCAGACCAGAGGTCATCTAACTCCAGATCTGCTTCAGCGTACTCTCGAAGGAGAGACAATAAGTTTTAAACATATAACCGAGCCTGAGATCAAAGAAGGGCTTTTAACCTTCAATGCTTCGACACCAACTCACGGGATCTTGGAAAGGTCAATCTGTCGTACAAAGACCCCAATGGACCGATGCGATGGGCGCTTTGGACTAGCGCTTGGTCTTAGTGCCCAGGCTTATGAAGGGGAAGTGGTTAAGGGACTAGCCGAAAGGGGCTAAGCCTGTCATATGGAAAGATATGGGTTTTTAGCCAAAAAAAGAGGATTTTATGGCTAAAGAGGGAAATGGTAGATAGAATAAGGGGATATCAAACCAAACAAAGGATATTTGAAGGGTTTAAGGGGAATTACAAGGGGGGGAAAACTGATGAAAACAGAGGTTTAATAGGGCTGAGATAAAGGGCAAAAAGGGGGCCTTTGGGCATCTTCTTCACAACAGAGAGGCTCTTAAACCAGGAACAGCAGTGAGGATTTATCAAAAGGCAAAAGCAAAGGAGGCTTCAAGGATGATGTGTTTTTGGAGGAGATGCATTCCTTGAAGGCTCAAAAAACATTTTAGCCCCCTGTTTGCTTGTCAAAAAGTCATAGGGGGCTAACAGTGGCTCCACATGGGGATGGCTTCTTCTTGAAGGAGTCAAGAATTCAGAAAATAATCTTTGGTATAGTCCAGATGCCTGGTGCTTGAACCACCCTTTCTTCTTTGATCCAGCTGCCACAAACCATGAAGACACATATCAGTAGCATCATCACTCAAACAGTTACCTACCCAGACTAAATCCTAACATTTTCTTCTGGGCGCACTTGGACTTGCAGACCCTTACATCGTCAATCTTTTACAAACATGAAAAATAAACCTATTCTATTTCTACCCTTATTACTCCATGAGACTAGATTAAACTGTTGGTCTCATATTTTCTACCTAAACTACATCTGCTAGGATTAAACTGTCTAGCAGATTTCTTCTCTACATTCTAAGACAGAAATTGAAAACAGTCAAGCCAGGTTTAGACTGTCTGACTTGCTGTGGACCATGGCATAAAGACAAAACTGCTCTTGGATGGTAAACCTTACGGAAATTAAAATAACTGACTAAATGCTCATGGATTGAGCTTTATTGAGATTTTTCCTACCTACCCTACTCTACTTGAATTTTTACAAGTCTAGCTTACAAACATTGTTTTCCAATGCAACCAGTCCATCAAGTGATCCCATGACTGGTCTGTTCTGTTCATTTCCTTGAGCAGGGTAGATAGGCAGGGCTTCTCCCACTCTATCTGTCCCTTGTCAGCAGCTTTAAAAAAATTTCCTTCTGTTTGCAACATGCTGCTCAAAAAGACCTTTGATCCTTCTTCAAATGTTTGCAAGAAATGAACCTAAGGATCATGAAATGATACCTGGTTATGAATATCTGGCAAGCAGGCTTCAACTAGGGTCCCTTCTTCTTCCACCGGATTGAGAAGAAGACTCTCTTGGGGTAGAGTGTCTCATTCATCTTCTGAACTGGAGGACTCATCGTACATTGCTGCCGAGTCCTCTTGGAACTCTGATATGTTCTGCTCTGCTAGGCCGAGCTCCGTGAAAAGATTTGTGTATTCATGAGCAGGGATATTTTCCATTACCTCCTCTTTTTCAAGAGAAGGCTCTTTACTTTCATCCTGCTCACGAATCTCTTCTTTGCTTTCCTCCTCATTTCTTAAAAGGAAACACTGCTGACCTCCGATCTCATGACACTCGTCACTGATGCTTTCGTAACTTTCACCGTTAGTGTCATAGATAGGCTGACTGGGTTCATTGCTTCTCTGGAGTTGCTAGCCCCGGCTTTCCTCCCATGGGTCCACTGATGATGGTTCTGCAAACTTAGCTTTTCTCTGGAAACAATCATCATCAAATAGATCACAACTAGGAAAGTCATAATCGTAAGCAATGTCACCAATCAAACCTGTCGGATTCCCAGCAAGTTCTTTTTCGTCTTGATCCTCAGAGGAGTTTTCTGGATCTGTATCAGTTCCGTAGAAGGCTGCAGAGGTGGAATACGTGTTTGATGTTCGGCCCATCTCTTCTTCTGTCAACATAGGAATTTCTTTTTTAACACAGATAGAAGAGCCGCAGTCCTCTGCTTCTCGTACGAACTGATCTTGAGGCGGGATATCCTCGTGAGCCTCATCTGGAGAATTTTCTCGAGCAAGAGCAAACTCCAAACCAAGATCATCATAGATGTCTTGCTCATCGTCCGGGTCTGGAGTTGGCTCTTGCGCGAGAAAATGCATGGGCTGCTCTGAATAATCATCATTTGAATTCAAGTTAGCCATATACATCTCCAACACTTTACCAAACATGATCACTATTCCATTTAATTGATCTGCCAAAGCATCAATCTTTGCATCTCTGTTCATGTCTGGATCCATGTTTTCTGCAAAGAAGGTCACTGCAGCTTCTCAACTAGTTCAGAGTTCTCCACCAGTGGAGTCATTGGGTCTTTTTGGGATTACAGGGTGTGTGGAGTCTCCAGGTGGATGAATTTGGATTCTTGTAACAGGCTGTTGTCCACCATCAGCATTGAAACCAATCTAAAGGCATTGGTCTGAGTTGTTCCCCAGTGGAGTCGCCATTATGTTGGGGACTGCAAAGGGACACAGACCAATGTCAGTGGTTAAGGACTCTCAGATTTTTTCCCCAGCAGAGTCGCCATTAATGTTGGAGTTCCCATGTTTGGCCAGATTGGCAAGACCAAAGATGAGACAACATCAGAACCACTTTGGGGCCCTAGGATCTAGCCCTCCTAGACCCGGAGAGGGATCTCTCCAATAAGACAAAGAATGGTGTGTCTTTGAAGCTCCAAATGTGATGTTAGGCTAGGTATGATGCGCAAGGGGGGGTTTAAAATGATTGGGTCGGCTATCGGTTAGGTCATGAGACCATAGACTGAGGAGGTAATGGGAAAAAGGGAGTAGAGCAATAGGACGTTTCGGCAAAAGAGGGTGGGTCAAGACTGTGCCATCCATTGGGCTATGGAGTCATGAAAGGAGATTACTTGTAAATAACTAGCCAAGGCTTTCATAGGGCACGTCATCTATACTAAAGGATCTTTGAGATAGATGATGGAATGGAACAATAAGGAGAGAAGGGTGAAATACAAAGGGCGGCCTGAGATCAGACCAGAGGTCATCTAACTCCATATATGCTTTGACGTACTCTCGAAGGAGAGACAATAAGTTTCAAACACAGAACCGGGCCTGAGATCAGAGAAGGGCTTTTAACCTTCAATGCTTCGACACCAGTTCACGGGATCTTGGAAAGGTCAATCTGTCGTACAAGGACCCCAATGGATAGGGTTTACGCTAAATCCCCGGTATCCCAAATCCTCTAGATTGAACCCAAACAAGAACAACTAAGCAGCAAACTCCGAGTTCACACATCAGCTAGTAGTGAATAACAACTGCTACACTGCTTAAACCACGAGAATCTGCCCTCAGATTTCACTATCAGCAGAAAACATTAAAGGTAGGGAGAGCAAAAACATAGGGTACCATGCAAGGGTAAATCCTATGCCAGATTTCTGATGCGTACCAGAAGTGAACAGCATGAAAAATTGTATTAAAACAATGTAAAGAGAAAACATCACCCGTAGTAATAGACCAGGATCCTGTGAAATTGCTTGATTGATTGATGCAAAACCAGTCACATACACTGAGCTCAATAGCTGATTACAGTCCCAACTTTCTCCTCCCAGCCTACTACATTACTGACTACTCTGCTACTCTTTCCCAAAACTGTTTCTAACAGTCAAAAATGAATCCCTACAACTACAACAGCGATAATGCGATCCCAACCCTTTACAAAGTGTTCTCTGGGCTTCTTTATAGGAAAAAATGGGTAGCAGGAGTAGGTGATATACATTAAATAGATTTATTAAGACAGAGTGGAGGAGGCGTTTCATGCCACTCCACTTAATAGCTCTGCGATGTACTTGGTGGTCCGGCTTGGAGTTTTTGTCAGGTCGGATTTGACCTCTCATGTTTCTCTGAAGTTTCTTTCTGGTTGTAAGGCTCTCTGTTTTGTCTTTTGAAGCAAGCAAGGTGACTAAAGGTCTGTTGGGCTCCCATACCTCCATTATTGTTGTCCTGATAGTCTTTGGAAGCTTTCTGTCAGTGAGATGGCCTTTGGGAGCTCGGGGAGGCATGGAGACTTCTGTCGGAGGGCGTACTATTCTGAGCAAATGTACTGCTGATGCTGAGAGCAGATATGGCTCGTTTCGTGTGCTCTTTCTAATCTTTGGACTGCACATTAATCCTTTGATTGCGGGATTAGGAGTCAAATATTCAATTAATTGGCTTTAATCCGCTGAATCCGTCTCTGTTGTTTCACTGAGCCATTGCTGTAATGGCCTCTCTGTATACCCTGCATAGTAAAATAAACCAATTATAAAATCCAAGGGTGACGGAAGAGATGTTGTGAGGCCTGGAAGAATAGTGGCGCAACTGTGGAGACAGTGGCTGTAGGGAGAACAGGTGAAAATGCAGTGAAATGGAGGTTTGGTGGAAGAAAGCTCGTGGACCGTCGATCTGGCTGAGATGGACAGCTGAGATCTAATAGGAGGGGAGTGATGGGGGGACCTAAATCCGATGGGCGATAGAGCAATTGGCTTTGGACCGTCGGATTTATGAGAGTTTGACGACTGCGATTGGATCGGAGGAGTCCAATCGAGGGGCACATGACGGAATGAGGGCAGATCCTGGCCGTTGGTTCTTGTGGATTTCAACGGCCAGGATCGGGACGGAGGGTCGCAATCGGGAGGGACGGAGGGTGGCACAGTTTAAAATTTGCGATTGCGATCAAAGCGAAAATGCGAGGGCCATCGGATCAAAGTGAATCGACGGTGGGGATGCAATCGAAGGGGTGACGAAAGGGAGATGCGGGAGTGAAAGAACTTGCGACGACCGTTGGATCTATTTCAATCAACGGCGGAAAACAACTCAGAGCCGACAGACTATCACACCATCGCATCGGAACTTTGGGCTTTACAATGGAAGCATGTCCCGCTCCGATTTTCCGATGCGATGGGCGCTTTGGACTAGCGCTTGGTCTTAGCGCCCGAGCTTATGGAGGGGAAGTGGTTAAGGGACTAGCCGAAAGGGGCTAAGCCTGTTATATGGAAAGATATGGGTTTTTAGCCAAAAAAGAGGATTTTAAGGCTAAAGAGGGAAATGGTAGATAAAATAAGGGGATATCAAACCAAACAAAGGATATTTGAAGGGTTTAAGGGGAATTAGAAGGGGGGGAAAGTGATGAAAACAGAGGTTTAATAGGGCTGAGATAAAAGGCAAAAAGGGGGCCTTTGGGCATCTTCTTCACAACAAAGAGGCTCTTAAACCGGGAACAGCAGTGAGGATTTATCAAAAGGCAAAAGCACAGGAGGCTTCAAGGATGATGTGTTTTTGGAGGAGATGCATTCCTTGAAGGCTCAAAAAACATTTTAGCCCCCTGTTTGCTTGTCAAAAAATTCATAGGGGACTAACATACTGCACTGTTTCAATTTGTACTGCTGCCCATGACTTTGCCACTGTCACTGTTGCATATGTACTGCAACTCCCTATCAATATGCTACATCATGCTGCCCATAGCACTGACATTGCTAACTGCTGCACTGCAACTCAATTGCTCAGAGTTTAAGCAACCGAAAGACATCCCAAATATTGACATACTGATTAGTCTGAATGCACCTCTGTAATATCCCCAAATTAGCAATCAGCTAATTGGGATATTAATTCTGATTAATTTTGGCAAATCCTAATGTTGGGCGGAAATAAAGGGGTGAGGGGACCCATGAATACATTAGAATAAAATCACTTTCCTAAAGTCATTGGGCACATTAATTAAAAGATGATGTGGGGCCCATAAGGCCAAGTGACAGAGCAGGAGAGAAGGCACTTAGACAACGCAGTGGTAGCATGGGGCTAGGCAGCGCAGTGGCAACGTGGGAGAGGCAGCGCAATGTAGCAAGGGACAGCGTGGCATAGAGGGAAAACGTAGCATAGGTGGGCCCAAGGGAGTTTAGGGGTTCACAAGCATAAAAGGAGAGGAAGGAAGCCTTTCTCATTCATTCTTGCATCTTATGATTTTCTATCTGTCAAGACTAGAGCACGCTCAAACTGTTTAGCTGGGTCTGCAGTGTTGTTTAGCACAAGGGTGTCTCCGAGCAGAGATCCCAACCTCGTCCTAGGGGGACTTCGAGTGCCCGCTCAGGAAAGGAGCCCTAACATCAGTTTTGGAGAGCAGCAATACCATTTCAGCCTCAGGATTACGCAGTCACTTCCAGGGGCAACGCAGTCTTCCAGGGAAATTACACAGTCATAGAGAGGAGCAACATCCGGAGGAGAGAACTTCACGAGATTTTAGTCAGGAGATTGTGAGGGGATCAGCCCTTCTATAACTGAGTTTTTCAGAGATTTGGAAGCCCTTCTTTCAATGTTTTCATCAAAGAGGCCAACGTACCCAGCGGGAGAGCATAGCCATCCCTAGAGGGTGAATTTCCAAGGTCGGTCTTTCCGGAATTCCTTCGCAGGTTTTTTTGGGTTTATTGAGGAGAAGCCAAGATTAATTTGTCAAAATTTTCTAGGCAGATTTGAGGTGTCAAACAAAGGTCCTAACTTAGCCAGCAGCTAGAGGAGCTAGGGGAAATTGGGCCGAAATTCCGGGGTCAACATTTGGCCAATTCCTTTATGGGTTTTTGTGGGTTTCTTTAGTAGAGACTGTGGTTAAAGTCTCAGAATTTTCTGAGCAGTGTATCAGGCCCTAGCGGCATTTTTTCGAGAGCAGCAGCAACATTTCTAGCAGATTGCAACGCAAAACTATAGCCATACAGCGTACCATCAGTGGGGGATTTTAGCATTGGTTCAGAGGGCTTCTCTAGCTTGCCTTGAAGAAGCCCAGGTGCCTTCATTCCAGCACCTACATTGTACTCATTTCTAGCAAATTAATAAAATGGCTTAGTTGTATTTTATGGCTCCACTGTGTTTTGATATTAGTTTTTGTTTTGTTGTCTCCGTGATATCTTTTAGCCTGTTATTATTATTATTTTCCCATTTGGGATATTACAGTGGTATCAGAGCTTCGTTCTTGGCTCAGTCGTGGGGATCTTTTTCTATGAACAAGGAGGGTAGGCAAAACCTTACCCACCAAAGGCAGTAGAGGTGGAAAATATGGGGGAGTCAAGGAGAAAAATGGAAGCAGCATTTGGTAACATTTTTAAGGTCGTAAATGATTTAGCCAAAGGATAGAAGGGAATGTTGGAAAGAATCAAGCAATGGAATAGGAATGAAAGCATCCGTCAGGAATCCCTAGTTGGGGAGACTTCGGGGGTCTCACAACAGTGTGACTACCCTTTACCAGCCACTCACCCGCCAGCCTTCAATAGGCCAACCAGGATCACGATGCCTACATTCTTACCTCCAGTACCGAGTGAGCAAGGTAAGCGGCATGATCATATACCCATGAGAGATTATTTCCAAGAAGGCGGTCCATGGGGGAAAACTTAAGAGCGGCTTTGTCCTTCATAGATTACTGCCAGCTCAAGCAGGATGAAGAAGGAAGAAACAGTGGGGGGTCTAGCACGGAGAGTTCAGAGTTGCAACGTACCATTGGAGGACACCTTTTCCCACGTATGATGGATCCACTGATTGTACGACTCGGGATCGGGTGGAAAAGTTGGATACCTCTTTCCAGCTTGACCGAATAACGAAGGGGGAAGCCATCAAAATGGCTACCGGGCACTTGGAGGATGAGGGCACACAGGATTGTGGGGAGCTCGTGGATACACCTAGTGTGACACAGGACTCACCCTTGTTGGAGACCTCCTTGACCGTGTCAGTTGACATCTTAGTGGAGAGAGTAGAGACTACCCCAGTAGAGCCATCCATTGAGGTGATGACCGGAGTCGTGGCCGAGTTTTTGGGTGACAACCGCGCGCAGCAGATGGGTGAGGTGCCAGGAGATATATCCACCTTTGATGAGGCACTAAGAGATACAGAGGTAGAGCAGGAGGAAATTCCTTTTGGATCTCAGGATGAGGACTTTTCCTTGGATGAGTCCATGGGGTCATACGAGGATGCTTCTGGGGAGCATGAGGAGTCATGCAGAGTTGATGACAGTAAGCCGGTTTTGTATTTCAGTGTGCATGTGGTATCAGGGGACTCTATGGGAGATGTTCAGGATGATGAGTCACTTGTGATGATTCAACTGGAGCAACTTATGGTACAGCTAGAGGGAGAATTGGAGCATCGAAGCAGCCCCCTTCAGGCATACATAGATGGGGCTAGGAGCACAGTTGGGTCACCTTTGGCCATTAGAGAGAGAGAGAGACAGAGCTACCTAGTCAGATCTCATGCATTGACTTGGATAGTCGGATGAGACGACCTGAGTTGCACAGGGTGCAACATTTGCATGTCAAGGTTGCTCTAGGTGCAGGAGTTCACGCATTTCATCCCTCTCTTAAGGTTGGACGGCGAGAGATTCTGAATTGGTACCTAGTGGAGTGGGTTATGGAGATGGTGATGCACCAAGGTGTAGCTTAGTAGGAGCCTCCAAGCGCCAGGGTTACCGGAAGCCTCGACTGGCATTGGGATCCGAGCGGGACTACCCATCACTTCCCAAGTATGCAAGTTGACTACGACCTGGAGGGTACAGTTGATGTGGCAGTTGAGCGTACACATTCACTAGGGGAGTTTCAGCCAGCATTAGTGTCCAACCAATTTAGGTACGAACTTCGTGAGTTTTCTTAGTATGATGATTGTACACATGATCACGGGTTGATCAACATACTCTGGCAGGAGTTTAACAGAGGAGGGGCCATTGGTAGGCCACCAAACAGTGCTTTGTATGGAGCTGGGGATTCTTCGCATTTGTGTGGGGCACGGAGGACATGAAGGAGCACAGCAGGATTGGCATCGCTACTGGTACCTAGGGAGATTCATTCTCGGGTCCCTCACAGAGGAATTGGAAGCGAGATCCATTCATTGGAGAGTATGGTGATGCGACAGTGGAGGTGATGGTACCGATCAAGCATGGGCCGACGCATATGGATACAGCTTTAGGCCTTCACACCATGGGACACGTAGGAGAATTCATCATTAGGCAATGGTCTGTAGATGGGCATGGAGATGCATGGGGGTGTATTGTAGTATGTCAGACTGCATTGTGGAGTACGAGTGCTTTCCATTACATTGAGTACATGCGGGGAGTGACAGGTGCGGTGACACAAGATGGACACATCACGGTACAAGACAGTATAGTTGTTACCAGGGGTATCCACTGGTGTACAGAGGCAAGTTGCGACATACAGTGGCAGGTTGAGGATTGCAGTGATACTTGGTGGTATGTAGTGACACATGATGCAGAGCAGTGGGCTCTTGGAGCATTGCCTCCAAAGAGACATATGGACAGGGGCAGTAGGTGTACCATGGGATGCAACTCACCTAGGATCGATGAGGACCTTGTTGAGCATGCGGAGATGCCACGTTTAATGGAGACAGGACTACGAGCGTGTTATTAGCAGATCCGAAGCAAAGAGAGTGTCATCTGGAGGATTACTCTTGAGCATTCAAGTAGATTCTTGATCACACCCTTTGGGACATATCTACCCATCATCCTCCAGTGTTTCTTATGGTCGCGGAGTGTTTGAATCATACCCCTTAACACTCTCCATTCAGGCAACAGGGCATGGGAGGCTCACCCTAGACCGTTGAATGAGGTACCGCATGTCATGAGCTGGGAGGAGACTCTCCAGTTGAGACACTTGGTAGGTGCACGAGTTGACAGATCCAAGCTTAGGGAAGGCATGGTTGATTTCCAAGGTAGCATATGTTCCACCCATGGGCTCACATTTGAGGGATAGTGGATGATATATTTCGTCTATAGGAGGGTACCCAGACTCCGAGCAGTATCCAGGTGTATCAGCAGGAGTTGTGATAGTGGGTATCACGACTTGGTCTGGCAGGAGCAGGGCAGGTACGCATGAGTAGGACAGACTCCTAATACTTGGGGTCCACCTAGGGGATACATACAAGGGTCAGAGATGAGGGCCAGATGGGTTCTAGCAGGTAGCAACACTACGTAGTGGCATCCTGCGGGGAGTGGGAGTCGTGAGCTCCCCGTATGGTTGGGGGATCCAGGGGTCTGTTGGCCAAGTGGATCACTCCCCTTTGTGATGAGCAGGGATAGAGCAGACAGTGATCCAATCCACCTTGGTTTTGACACGAGAGAGAACATTGAGACCTCCATTGCATGGCGAGGCAGACTTATTATGTTGTTGCTCAGGGTCATGATCAGCAGTGGAGGGGTAGATATCAACATCATGGAGATGCCCGGGTAGGATGAGCTTTGCACTCACAGATTTTTCGCCACAAGGCCCTAGGAGAGAGGGATACAATCTACGCATGATGGGGGTATCTCATAGTCAGAGTAGCACAGCGACAACATGGTGGCACCTCTACGAGATTAGCAGGGGACCCGAGCATTACAACTCTACACAGCTCAATAACCTCTAGGGGTGAGTTGTATATTGTATGGGGAGATCATGTAGATCTTCCATTGGGCTTTAACGAGTCACTGATGGACTGGGGGACTTCATTAGCATGGCAGGATGGTGAGTGGAGCAGGAGGAGCTTCATGTTGGAGAAGACGGCTTGGGATCCTGGCATTGAGAGATCCCTTCATATCAGGGCGATGTAGAGGACAGGGAAGATTCAGTGGCGCATCTGGGACCTAGGCACATTTTGCAGTGACAATGGGAAGCGTCAGCCAGAGAAGAGGCTTGTTCAGGCATTGCTTGAGGACAAGAAATTTTTGGTAGGGAGGACTGTAATATCCCCAAATTAGCAGTCAGCTAATTCGGATATTAATTTTGATTAATTTCGGCAAATCCTAATGTTGGGCGGAAATAAAGGGGTGAGGGGACCCATGAATAAAACATTAGAATAAAAGCACTTTCCTAAAGTCATTGGGCAAATTAATTAAAAGATGATGTGGCGCCCATGAGGCCAAGTGACAGCGCAAGAGAGGAGGCACTTGGAACAGCGTAGTGGCAGCGTGTGGCCAGGCAGCGCAGCGTATCAAGGGACATCGTGGCACAGAGGGATAGTGCAACATAGGTGGGCCCAAGGGAGTTTAGGGGTTCACAAGCATGAAAGGAGAGGAAGGCAACCTTTCTCATTCATTCTTGCATCTTATGATTTTCTGTCTATCAACACTAGAGCACGCTCAAGCTGTTTAGCTGGGTCTATAGTGTTGTTTAGCACAAGGGTGTTTCCGAGCGGAGATCCCAACCTCGTCTTCGGGGGACTTCGAGTGACCGCTCAAGAGAGGAGCCCTCCCATCAGTTTTGGAGAGAAAAAATACTATTCCAGCCTCAGGATTACGCAGTCACTTCCAGGGGCAGCGCAGTCTTCTAGGGAGATTACTCAGTCATAGAGAGGAGCAGCATCTGGAGGAGAGAACTTCACGAGATTTCAACCGGGAGATTGTGAGGGGATCAACCCTTCTATAGTTGAGTTTTTTAGAGAGTCGGAGGCCCTTCTTTCAGTGTTTTCATTAGAGAGGCTAGCATACCTAGTGGGAGAGCATAGCCATCCCTAGAGGGTGAATTTCCGGGGTCAGCCTTTCCGGAATTTCTTCGCGGGTTTTTTTGGGTTATTAACGAGAAGCCAAGATTAATTTCGCAGAATTTTCTGGACAGATTTGAGGTGTGAAACAGAGGCCCTAACTCAGCCAGCAGCTAGAGGAGCTAGGGAAAATTGGGCCGAAATTCCAAGGTCAACATTTGGCCAATTCCTTCGTGGGTTTTTGTGGGTTTCTGGAGTAGAGTCTGTGGTTAAAGTCTCTGAATTTTCTGAGAAGTGTAGCAAGCCCTAGCGGCATTTCTTTGAGAGCAGTAGTGACATTTTTAGCAGATTGCAATGCAGAGCTATAGCCATGCAGCGTACCATCAGTGGGGGATTTCAACATTGATTCATAGGGATTCTCTAGCTTGCCTTGAGCAAGCCCAGGTGCCTTCATTCCAGCACCTCCATTGTACTCATTTCTCGCAAATTAATAAAATGGCTTAGCAGTATTTTATGGCTCCATTGGTGTTTTGATATCAGTTTTTGTTTTGTTGTCTTCGTGATATATTTTAGCCTGTTATTATTGTTATTTTCCCATTTGGGATATTACAACCTCGATGCTAAAGCTTCCTCTGCTGCTAATCTGCACTGACCCTCTGATGCTACTGCGTTGTTGCTGCTCTACACTGCTCTGCACTGCGCTGCACCACTGTGTAGTGCGTTGCTGTTGCCTCTGCTCTGCATTTCTTCAGACTTTGGCGCTCTAGCTCTGCCACTGCGCTCTATCATCCCTCGCACCAACTAACTCCCGTCATTCTGCTACTGCCATTAAGGGCTCCCGTAGCCGTATGTGATCCAAGAATTTGGGAACCTCAAGGATGCTGCCCCCCTCCACCCCCCCTCTCACTATAGCTCCAATCTACAGCTCCATATTGCCCCATTTCTTAGGTGCATGAGCACTCATGGCGCATCCATCGTCATCTTCCTCATCAACCTGAGCTGGAGCAGCCCTCGAGTCAGACTTCTCTTTTTTGCCCTTCTTCTTCAGAGGGCACTGCATGGCGAAATGTCCCATTTCCCCACATCTGAAGCATCTGACCTTCAAGAGGTCCTTTTTCTTCTGTCTCTGCTGCCCTTGCAGTCCTTTTGATGCGAGAGCTACTTCTTCCCCTTCATCCTTCTTGACTTGGAGCCCTTTACCGCTACTTCCCGCCTTGGTCCACCGTATGATCTCTTCCTGTCGAAGAGTTGCCCACATATTCTCCCAGCTTGGAAGAGTAACCCTGCCCAAAATGCTTTGGACAAAAGTTTCCCAGTCTTCAGTGACTACATTCAGGGTAGTCCTGACCATAAACCCAGGATCTGGTGTAGTCCCTATGGAAGCTAGCTGATCTCAGATCCCTTGCAATCTGATAAGGAAGGGATCGATCTCTTCTCCTTTCTGCATCTGAAGCAATCTCAGCTGATTCTCAAGCAACATCTTCCATTGGACGAAAGATCCCTAGTACAATGTGGTCAAGGCCTCCCACATTTCCCTTGTTGTGTTCTTCTCAGCAATATGTGTGATCACATGATCCTGGACTTGTTACACTGAAAATTGTCATCCTGACATTCTGCTATGTGTATGAGCTCATTATCACTCATACTTCCTCCTTTGCAAGTCTAACATATCAGTTCCTCATGTCAAGCCTTGAAAATCAAAGAAAAGTTCCTAAAAATCTCCTTAACTTTGGTGTCGCACTTTCTCTATATCTTGCCTGCGGTCCCACACCTAATGTTCATGTCTTCTGCATACCTGAACGCACTTTCTCTGTGTTATAAGTGCGGACCCCTGTAAAGATTAAAAAGGGGCAAGTAAACTCAAAAAAGCTCATTTTCAGTAAATTCTAGAAGCTTCTAGAAAAGATCTTGCGGTGGCAGAACCGCTCTTATGAGGTTCACGTATCCCTTACCTTATGGAGCTAACCCCTTGATGTGAGGAGCTTATCCCTTTGAAGGAGGATTCTATCCCTTCAAAGTTGGAACTGAAACCTCCTCTTTTCCACTATAAAAAGAGGCATTGGGTAGCCTCAAAGGGAGTTCAAGCTTTAGAAATATTTGAGGTTAAGTGTTGTTGGGATTCAGACTCATTTAACTGAGATTTTTGGGAGGAGAGATCACATACCTCTATCTGTCTCGGTTGGAGGAGTGCAGAGCTTATTAGAGTAGAGGAGATTCCTGCTTCGGACCCCGGGAAGGTCTGTTCAACATCAAGGCTAAGGTTGTAAGGTTTTCTTTCTGTTAAAGTTAATACAAATGAATTCATTTTTCTCAATAAGCTGTTAGTTAAACTGTTTATTTCATGGATTCCTTGATCACCATGATAAGCATGATTCACGATCTTTACTATACAGGTGCTATTTAATATTTGCTTGTTTGTGACTGCAGGTTTACGAGGATAACTCCTTCAAGTGCACGAGGGACAACAATGACTTCAAACAAGTGCTGGACCTATGCTAAACCTTTTACACCTCTATAGTGCTTTTTGTAAATCATAAATGCTTAGAGAAAGATTAGTTCATTTGGCTGTTTGTTGCTAGATTACCTTTTTGGTACTAGGGAGATCGGTCTTGTCCGCAAGATTGATTAATCCATACAACAAATTGGCGACTCCACTGGGGAAAAAACTTGTTGTTTTTGGTTCTCTTTTATTTTGATTTGAGGAAAAAAATTTCCTGGTTTTTTATTGATAGATATCTACCTGGGTACCTTAGGTTTTCTCTGTTTTTGAAAATCTTGAAATCTTTTATGTTTTTCTTTAACTTTTCTAGGGACCGCACTTTGTCGTTTTGCACAGTGTGGGCAGTTTAGCACGTTCCTTGAGTAAACAGTGCGGGACCGCACTTGTTACTTCTGGAAGCCTACGGACCCTGTTAAAATTTTGAAAAACTCCAGATTTCTTTCTTTAGTTTATCTTTATTTTTGGTTTAGAGTTTTTAGGATCTGCCCAGATTGATGTTGTTTCTGTCAAAAGCCTTTTGTCGATGAATTCCAACGGTATTTTTGTTTTGATGATTTTCTAGAAGTTTTGCATTTTGGATTGCTTTTCACTTGGTCTTCGTAGTGATTCGAAGCATTGGCAGTTTGAAATACCTCAAATTACATTAGTCTTTTTGCCTTTTTGCCGAGTCTAACCTGATTGTGAAATCCATCCTTTATTGAGAAATAGATCTACTTGTTTCTTTGCAAATCTTTGAAAAAAACGTTGTTATAGGTTTTGAATTTCATTTTTATAAAAACATATCGAGTTTTTTTGATTTGTTTGTTATTTTGGACAAATAGATCCTTAGTTTACTGAACAACTAAGTAAAACATTCTTCAAAAAATATTAAAGCTTTTATTCAATTAGATTTTTAAAGTTTGTAGATCTCGAAATTAGTTTTATAGTTTTGAGTGCTTTTAAAATTTGTAGATTTCTTTTGAAGGAAAATTGTTTTGTAGTTTTCAAGTTTTTGAAAGTGAAAGGATTTTATTGTGAGCTTTGATAATTTGTCTCATTTTGAGTTATTGTTGAAAAGACAAAAATATTTTCTTTTGGTTATTCTTTATGTTTGAAGAAAGAATTGTTTCTTAAAAGAATTGCATTCTCGAACTCTTTCTTTAGCTAGAATTTCATTGAAAGAAAACGAATTGATTATCATTTTTAGGTGCATTTTTAGTGTTTTTGGAAGTCGAGTCTTCAAACCATCAAAGTTTCATTTCCGCACCCATTGAATTAAGAAACAGCTCATAAACGTAATGCTTAATTAAAATTCATCTAGTAATATTTTTATTTCTAGGGCTCTTATCACCAACATAGCTTAGGCTAGTATCTTGGAGTAGGGAGTAATTAACTCTCCAAGATAGTAAAAACAAACAAGTAGATAAATCTTGCGGTAGGAAATAAATCCAATTATAATTGGTACAATCTGGGAAGCTTCTCTTAAAGAATTCAATCATGAGATAATGTCCGAACCTTTGAGACAATCAATTTTGTTTCATTGGGGAAGATAGAAGATTTTGCACGCATTACAAACCGTAAACCTCGGATTAACCATTGTCGAGGAGCCTGGGGTCACTTGTCGGTAAACCTTGGATTAACCATGTCGAGGAGCCTTCAAAGGGATTGAGCTTTGTTACTCTGCCCTTGCGCGTGGGATCGGATCGTAGACTGTTCCCCCAGTTGTATTTTTTATTGTTGGTAACCTTAGTGTCCAAAAACTTAAGATTATTTCCTAAGGTGACGATGACGGAAAGATCTCACTATACCTGGAGCAGACGTCGACTAGACTCACTTGGACTCTCTGGGGGGTTCTCTTCACACGAGATGGTTTTGTGAAGAAACTTGTGCCAGTCTATTTCATTAAGCAGGTTGCCGGGGTAACTGTTCCAACCGCCCTTTCTGTATTAAAATTCTACTAAGTTGGATTTCATCACCAACTAGTGTTTTTAGTACGGGAAGTTCACTGTTTGTGTGTGGTTTGAACTCTTAGATTTTTAAGCATGTGATGCAGCTGTTTGTTTCTTTAGAGACATTAGGTGTTTTTATTGAAAATTCTTTGTTTGCGTGTGATTAGTTAATATTTAATCGTGGCGGAATTGCCGAGACAATCCCGGAGACTTCAAGGGAAACCCCCTAAATATACACCAGGTCAGCTTGAAGGGCTACGTGCTCTAGTATCATCTAGTAGCAGTAGAATTATATCAACAGAAATTGGAACTTCATCTATAGTCGTTCATCCTGATCATCAAACACCCATAACAGAACATATTTCTGAACCAATTTCAATTTCGGAAGTTACTGGTAGTATTTCTCCTTCCAGTGAACTTGCTGACGAACCTGAAATTTCTGAACCTGAAACTGAACCTTCTGTTTTGGAAACATCCTCAGGATTTATTACACCAACTTCTAGTGATCCTGGTTCACCTAGGGTAAGAAATATTATTACTGAAGATCTTCCATCTGGCCTTATTTCTATTGAAGAACTTACTAGTCTAGACGAAGAGTTATCTCTTCCCGAATCCCCTCAGTCTTTAAATCTTAGGGAGCGTGAATCTATTTTCTACAGCCCTATTCGAACTGATGCTTGGTATCTATCTTTGACAAACTTTTTAGAGAATCTGGGTCTTGCTTTTTCTCCACCTCGAATTCCATTTCATCCTACACCCAGAGGTTACTATCCGTCATCTATTATGGCAGGAGAATCATCCATGTTTTCCCAGACACTGGAAGCATTTTTACACGGTGGTCCTTCTGTTCCTGCGGGATATCAGGCTTTTTCTGGTACTTTCTCTGGAGCAGCTCCTCAACCAATTGAACATGTATTATCATCTGGTCTAAGTGGAATTAAAACTGAAACGTCGAACGCAAAGCAAATTTTTATGATGTCTGGTAATTCCGAATCCTCAACCTCAAGGCAGTCAGTTACCGCCTGGAGGGAAATTTCAGGGAAATCAGTTACCGCCTGGGGGGCAACCTCAGGGTAGTCAATTACCGTCTGGGGGGCAACCTTCAGGCAGTCAGTTACCACCTGGGGGGCAACCTCAAGGTAGCTTTTCCCAGGAATATCAGGCTTTTTCTGGTACTTTCTCTGGAGCAGCTCCTCAACCAATTGAACATGTATTATCATCTGGTCTAAGTGGAATTAAAACTGAAACGTCGAACGCAAAGCAAATTTTTATGATGTCTGGTAATTCCGAATCCTCAACCTCAAGGCAGTCAGTTACCGCCTGGAGGGAAATTTCAGGGAAATCAGTTACCGCCTGGGGGGCAACCTCAGGGTAGTCAATTACCGTCTGGGGGGCAACCTTCAGGCAGTCAGTTACCACCTGGGGGGCAACCTCAAGGTAGCTTTTCCCAGGACAAACTGTGGAATCAAATTATTTTGGAGGACAACCTCAAGGACAGTACATACCCCAGGGTCAACCCCAAACTCAATATGCTCCTCAGGGTCCTTATCAACCCCAGCTTCAGTACGCGCCTCAAGGTTATCAACCTCAAGGTCAGTACCCAATTCAAGGTTTCCAACAGCCTTCTGGTCAATCATCTGTTCAAGGAACCAGAAATTTACCACTTACTTATCAACCCTACGTTCAACCAGGCTATGGTCCTTATATTCAACCTTCTACAGGACAATACCCCGGAATGAATATGGTGTGGGATCCATCCCAATATCAACAGCCTATGCAGCCTAATGTGCAATTGCCTTCTCAACCTGGACAGCCTTTGGTTTCTGGTCCAACCCAGCAACCCGTCCAGCCTACTATTCAAACTCTTGCACCTAGTTCTGTTCAGCAGTCTGGGCCTAGTACACCTCAGACTCTGCCTCAAACTGCTGCAATGTATGTTCAACCTATAACGCCTGTTTCTGGAGTATCTGTAGCTCTGAGTTCTTCTATCCCTGCATCCGTGCAAATCCCTCAAGTCTCTATACCCCAGTCAGGACCTTCAGTTCAGACTTCGATCCAGATGCCTGCGGGACAAGCTGGTACAAGTACGATGGTCAAAGTCAACCGCAGTTCACGTATCAACCGTACCAGGGACAGTCTCAATTCGGTCCTGTTTCACAAAATCCAAATTATCAGTATCAACTGTACCCTGGCTATACTTATCAACAACCTCAACAACCCCAGTTTGGTCCGATTAATCCTGTTTACCCAGGAGGTTACACAATTCTTAATGCAACTCCGATTCCCAGTTATCCTGGGTATCCTCCTCTTGGAACTGCTTTGGCTACTCAAGGTTTTTGTGACCCTAACTGTCAATTACCATTTATTGCAACTTTGGATTTACCTGATTTGATGCGCCTTACGAATGATCCAATTTTCTATTATCCGTACTGGCCGCCAATGCCACATAAGTTGCCCAGTGATATACCAAAATTCGAAGGTAAGTCAGGAGAGGATCCATCAAATCACGTGATGACTTATCACCTCTGGTGTGTGTCTAATTCAATAATTGATGATTCAATTCGCTTACGTCTTTTCCAAAGAACTCTTATTGGTCTTGCCGCCAAATGGTACATTGAGTTACCACGAGGCTCTTTTAATAATTTCAGTCAGTTAGCAACTGCCTTCTTAACTCATTTTCAGTTGCCTGTCAGATACGACAATGGCACGGAACTATTAACTTCACTAAAGCAATCCACGTCCACATATATTTCTGATCATATTCATGAATGGCGACGTAGAAGGCGTTTGGTGAAAGTTTACATTCCGGATCAAATTTTGGCAGAATGGTTTGTTAAATCATTATTACCCAATATCACTGAAGACGTAGCTAAGGCTGGCGTTGTTACTGAGGAGCAAGTAATTGCTCAAGCTCAGTACCTTGACCTCGTTTATACACAGTCAGGTACTTTACATGAAAAAATCCCCGATCTTCCAAAACAAGGTCAAATAGCTGCAGCTCCTTCAGGGTCTCATGTCGCTGATGGTATGATTGGTACAGTAAATACTAAAAGCAAGAAGAAATCCTCAAAGAATTCTTCTCCTATTATAACTTTACCTGATTCCCCGAAAGGAGAATCTTCCCCCGAAATTTCTGCCGACATTCATGTCGTAGAGACATCTACGACCAAATCTAAATCCGGTGGTAAAAAGAAAGGGAAGAATAAAAACAAAAAGAATTCAAAAGAGAAAACTGATAAAAACGAATCCAATGACGAAAAACACAAACCTCGCTATCCTTGTTACATCTGTGACGAGGATCATTTTACCAAGGAATGCCCACATCGAGCAGAGGTTGCAAAATTCGTTAAAGGTTCACAACAACCTGCTGTCTTGAAGGATCCTTTTCCAACTCAAGATAGTAAGATGGTTGGTTCTACCTCGAATGCCTCAGAAGAACCTATTCTAATGATGTCTCATGTAAGGATTGCGATGCGATCGCAAAATTATGGTATTAAGAATCCTGTTGATGGTAAAGAAGTAGAATCTTCTAGTGAAAATACATCAACTACACCTCCTCCTGTTTCTGGTCCACTACAGATTGAGAAACAAAATCCAAACTTAATAATCAAACCACATGCTATAGGTGTTCTTCATAAATCAGCTTTCAATCCACATGCGAGAGCTGCTCAGGATTACAACATTGTTGAAGACTTATCTATTTCCCCTTCAGCAATGTCGGTTTGGAAGTGCTGCAATCATGCCTAGCACAACGTAAATTAATTTTTTCTGCCATAGGAGTTGTCTATATTCCGGATGCGAACCTTATAATCTTTGATTTAGAGAATAGTACACCTCGCCTACCTCACCAAATGGCTTTCCAAATTCCATTGTTAGTAAAAAACAAACTGATCTTTCAGACTGTGATTGATGAGGGAGCTTCAACATGTATTATGTCGATCCAGTGTTGGAAATCGCTTGGTTCTCCTACATTCAATCAGTCTCCGATGATTCTAAAGGCTTTTGATGGCCGAGGTTTCCACCCTTTTGGTATTTTGCAGGATTTACCCATAGGGGTCGAAGGTAAAACCGTAAATCTAGATGTGGAAGTGGTTGATGCCCCTCTAGATTACAACCTTCTTCTGGGTCGTAGTTGGTCTTATGCTATGACTGCTGTTGTTTCTTCGGTCTTTCGGCTCATAAAATTTCCACATCAAGGAAGGATCATTACAATAGATCAGTTAACTTATTTTTCTTCCGATCCAGCCTCTACAGAAACAATCCAGCACGTTGGTAAAGCGGCTATCCCTTACAAGGATGTTGGAGTAGGTTTGATTAAAGAATCTGGTTTACTAGGAACTTTTTCCTTTCCTCCTCCTAACGTATCGCCTTCTATCGCAACTATTCATATGATTTCGTCAGACACTGTTATGTTTGATGATACTTGGGTCGTACCTTCCGACTCCGAGTTAGATTCATTTGATGGCATGATGCCTTTGAGTCCATTTGAAATTGTGTATCAGGCTGTACAGTCACTTTCCGACCCCTCTTCAACCGAAATTGATCCAATGAATGGGATCCATAAGGAATCACTTTCTATATCTAGTTCAGCCACAACGACATTTCCTGATCTTGTTCATACTGATGAGCAGATTCGTGAACTTTTGTCTGTTGAAGATTTACCATGGGAAGATCTACATCATCGATCATTTTTACCTGAGCTGGATCATTTTGAAGATGATTTCGCTTCTATTTTTACTGCTGAATATGTCAAAGAACCACAGAATCCATTGGAAAATCCTGATTCTGAGTTGAATTTGGAAAATATCTCTCGAACGATTCCAATTTACATTTCAGTAAAGCCAGGAATAATTGAAAACATTCATATAGGTGCTTGTTGTACAGAAGATGAAATTCAAACTTATAAAGCCCTATTTCAAGAATTTCGTGATGTGTTTGCCTAGTCCTATGAAGAAATGCCAAGAATTGATCCGTCAATTGTCATACATGAAATCAAGACTTACCCAGATGCCAAACCTGTTCGTCAACGTCTACGTCAAATACATCCTAGAAAAGCTGCTGCTATCAAAGCCGAAGTTGAAAAATTACTTCGTGCAGGTTTCATTTATCCAATTCTTTTAACAGATTGGGTATCGAATATTGTTCCTGTTACTAAAAAACAAGGAACGATACGAGTATGTATCAATTAAAGGTATATTAATCGAGCTTGTCCTAAAGACAATTATCCAACCCCCTATATCGATCAAATAATTGATGATTGTGCCGGCAGTGAAATGTTTTCCTTTATGGATGGTATTTCCGGTTACAATCAAATAAACATACTCCCTGCTAATCAGCCAAAAACAGCTTTCATTTGTCCATGGGAGACATTTGCTTATTGCAAACTACCTTTTGGATTAAAGAACGCTGGAGCAACTTTTCAAAGGGCTATGTCTTACGCATTTCATGACATTAAGCACATTGTGCAGCCTTATCTCGATGATTTACTTGCTCATTCATCGCGTAGGGCCGACCATCTCACTCATTTACGAGCTATCTTTATGAGATGTAGGCATTATCGAATTAGGTTGAATCCACACAAATGTGTTTTCTGTGTAGAATCGGGTCGCTTACTGGGATTTGTTGTTTCCAAAGCAGGCATTCGCATTGATCCGTCGAAGGTCGAAGCTATTGTCAATTTACCTCCTCCCTCGACTCTGTGCCAACTCCAAAGTTTGCAGGGGAAAGCAAATTTTTTACGTCGGTTCATTCCTAACTACGCCGAGCTAACAAAGGGTTTTACCCGGTTGCTGAAACAAAACATTCCATTCTTTTGGGATGAGATCGCTGATCGATCTTTTGATGCACTTAAACACGCGTTGACCCATGCACCGTTATTGCATCCACCCAATTACAACCAGGACTACGTTTTTTATCTCGTCGCCTCTCATTCCACAATTGGGATGGTTTTAGTTCAGGAAGACGAATCTAAAACTGAACATGTGATTTACTATCTTAGTCGAAATCTGCATCTAACTGAGATCAAATACACACGTGGAGAAATTGGCCTTGGCAGCTGTTCAAGCTGTCCAAAGATTTAGACACTACATCTTATTACGCAAAACCACAGTAATTTCTGACTGTAACCCTATAATGTACATTTTAACCAAACAATTGTTAGGGGGCAAGTATTCCAAATGGATAGTTATCCTGCAAGAATTTGACTTGGAGTTTGAAAAATCCAAGGCAAAGAAATCTTTGGCTTTTACCGAATTGATGTGTGATTTCCCCTCTACTGATACTAAAACTATGGCGGAGGAGCCCATTGCGGACGAATCCTTGTTTCTTATCAGTACTATTGATCCATGGTATGAGGATATTATCATTTATCTCCAAACCCAATCTTTTCGGCCTGAAATCTCACGATCTCAGCGACGGAAAATACGTTTCCAATCCCAGCAATACAATATTATTGGTGATACACTCTATCGTCATGGAGCAGATTTTGTTTTCCGACACTGTCTTACTCATGAAGAAGCTGAGAAGGTTGTAAATGACTGCCATTCTGGAGCATGTGGCGGTCATATGTCTGGGTATGCCACAGCCCAAAATATATTGCGCGCTGGTTATTTCTGGCCGTCGTTATTCAAAGATTGTATCTATGCGGTCCGGAAATGCCACAATTGTCAACTCTTTGATCGTAAGATGCGTGTGCCACCCGCTCCTCTTCACCCTATAATTGTTGTTGGTCCTTTCGCAAAATGGGGTATTGACTTTATTACATGTAACCCTCACTCAGCCGGGGGGCATGCGTATATTATCTTAGCGGTAGATTATTTTACTATGTGAGCCGAGGCAATGCCTACATTTTCAGCTGACGGCAAGATTGCTGCAACTTTTGTATTCAATCACATAATTGCTAGGTTTGGTGTTCCTCAAGCCATTATTACAGATCATGGAAATCATTTTCGAAATAATAGTGTTGACAGAATCATTTTCAATTTCTGCATAAGAATAGTTCACTCATATTATCATGAATAATAGTGAGTTTGAAGCTATTAAATAAAGTTTAGTCACTATGATGGACAATTATTAATTATTCATAAATTCAATTAGCATTGTATTCAATGCAAGCACTTTGAACATGTCGGAACCTCGGTAAAAATGTCAGCGGTTTCCTCCCTTTCAGGCGGTTTACGGACGATGTGTTGCCGTTTGAATGCGAAATTTCATCTTTGAAATTAGCCATAGAATTACTTCTAGCTACGTCTGAAGAGGAAAAAAAATAATTTGTACTTGGCTCAGCTAGACGAGAATCGACGAAGTGCTGCAATAGCAAACGAGGCTCATGTTAAACGAATAAAAGCTCAGTATGATAGAAGTGTTACCCCTCAAAAATTTTCAGAAGGAGACCTAGTCTTAGTTTATGATCAAGCCAACGATAAGCTAGGAGCTGGAAAATTCATGCCTATGTGGCATGGTCCTTTCATTGTTAAGCGAAAACTGGCAAAAGGGGCCTATGAGCTGATAGATTTTGACAGTGTCCCTTTAGATAAACCTAGAAATGGGCTTTATCTAAAGAGATATTATGCTTAAACGTGGTGTGGAGATTTAATTAGATTAGATTTCTTTACAGCTGGTGTGTTTTAGATTAGAAAAGCGTGCCTAGTTTAGAAGTGTGTTTTGTCACTATTCTTCTACAGTTTTATAAAAGCTAGGATATAAATATATCTTAAACCTACATTGGTTTTCTTGATAGTTAATGATAGCAATACCATGAGACATTATTTCACCGACGTTCTTCATTCACCCTCTGACGAGTTAGTATCCATGCATGGGGTAAGCCTTGGTCAAACAATGAATACTTGTTACGAGTATGGTCTGAAATTTCGTTAATTTACTATCATTGAATCATATTTTTTGAATTGGGGTTGAATTATTAGTTGAATTCTGACTTATTGTGTTCTAACTCATAAGTTTCTGCATTAATCAGTGTTAATACAGAGTTATTTTTTAGAGTTCGTCTCTTGGAACGTGAATTTAATTACATTGAATATCAACATATTCCAAGACATTTAAATACATTGTAGGATATAGAATTAGCTAAATGTGATAAATCGACATTTATTATTAAAATAATGCAATTAATAGCAATTCTATATGTACCTGGATAGCGGTATTGATATATCATAATATAGAAGTGTTTTCAAAAAATATATACATCGTCTTCGATCATAGGTTGAAAACACCTTATGATCGGCAAAAATGGTAATACAAAAGGTCAAAAGTATGAGTCTACATGATCATCCCATCACTGATGGTGACCATGATAAGAGACCACTGCCCGAGCCACCCTACATAGGAACCTTCTAAAAGGTCCTAGAACACCAATCACGTATCTCTGTAATCTGAGAGGAATCTCATCTATGTCTGTCTCTGGAATTTCTAGAGTTAGATGCTCTAGGTGATGCTCTAAGTCAGACAGGATTTCTGCAGATTGGCCTACTGGGGCTGGTGCGACTGTAATTGGTTGTCTTCTTTCATAAGGCTGGAGATGGGCTGGTCGTCGTGGGCCCACATCTGCATTCAAAACTTTTGATTATTAATTTTCAAAAGACGATCAAAATAAAAAAAAAATAGAACTTAGAAATTATTGAAAACTATTTTACTTGATTCATCCCACTGTTCCCCTGCTGGGAGAGTCATCTCTCGGTCTCCACGGAAATATATCTCGGCGTATGGAAAATCCTCTATAACAAAAATTTGGCGCTCCAGCCAACGAAAATATGAAGGAGGAAATCGAACAATCTCGACGCCCTCAATACCATGGCGGGCCATCAATGCAACCCAACAAACCATCCTATGTTCTCGAGGTCAACCGACATCAACAGGAATGTTCTGCAGAGCTAACATGGGGATCCTCTCTAGAGCAAAGGTGACTACAATGGATCCATATCCAAAGTTATTTAGTTTTCCATTCTTCGCTCTAGTTAGTTGGCCTTTTACATTGGCCAACACAGCTTCGCTCCAGTTGAAAATGGTGCCTCGAAAACAATCTACAACAATGCGCATTTGGGAACCGGTAGCCACGTGAAGCACTGCACTCCCACACAATCTGGTAACAGTAAACGCAATAACTTTCATCTCGGGATGGACGATAGTTTTTATGTCAATCCATTTGTCCCTAGGGTTTTCCTGATCATTACATAACTCTTGTCGAAGACTAGCGACAGTCTGGCCACCTGGCCTAGTCCCAAACAAGGAAATTTGTTCGCCCCTTTTGGACAAACCAGTCAAAAATAAATATTCCCCAGCTCGATTTCGAGTTGGTGGCTGCCAATAATGTAACATTGGTTCTGTACATTCCACCTGTTCACTAGCCATGTTAGGAGGTCTACTTGTGCCCTCATGCCCTGAATGGCCCAGAATTTATACAAACCGCATGCTCTTAATGCTTGCATTGTGGGAAAATGGAGCATTGCGGCATCATTCACATCTTCATGCTCACGTTCTCTCCAAATTACCATCTTGTTTATCCTACAATGCATAAAAAGATATATTAGAACAATCTAATTTGAAAAATTTTGGGCAGCAATTGAGAAATTTAACTTTGAAATCTAATTGCGTGGGGTCCACACTTTGTTTTCATACACAGTGCGTAGGAACACACGTGCGCTATGTGACAAGTGCGGACCCACGACCTTTTTCTACATAGAAAAAATTTGGGGTCTGCAGGGCCCGTGTGTTATGCCTGCGGACCCCCGCGGGCGATTTTTTAGACATATTTTTCTCTTAAAAATGAAATCTAAAGCCTAAAAATGAAATGCAAATGGATGAAATACTATATTAGGAGGTCGTGGATTACCTGGAGCTGACGGTTCTCGATTTCGTCGGACGGATCTTCCAAAATATTCACAGGAAATTTTTTTACCCAAAAGCTTTTACTTTTCACTCTGAACTCGAACGGTAAAAATGAAGTTAGAAAAGCCCTTTTTATAAGTTTTTTCGAATAAAAGAGTTTCTAATTTGTTTATTTTTCACTTTAAAAAGGTTATTTTTCAAAAGCATTTTTATTTATCTTAAACAGGTATGTGTAATGTTTCAAGTTTTTGTGCATAAATTGGATTTTTCAGGAGAATTGGTCGTTTTTCAACAAAGAGCATACTTTTATCACTTTTTCGGACTCTTTCAAAAATTTACGAAAAAGAAAAAACTTGGAGTCCTCTTTTAAGCCCTTTTCAGACTCTCTAAACATGAAAAGATTGCAGAGCACTTGATTATTCGCACTCGTTAAAGTAAATGAATGGTCGTCCTTTCAGTATAAGTTTACCCCTTTTACGGACTGAAATGGACTATTTACGAAAAAGGTATACATTGACTAATTATGGTCAATAGATTTCTCTCCCGCATTATTTTATGCTTTTTCGGGCTCAAGGACTAAATTTACGAAAAAGTACACCCATGGAGTTTTCTTAAGTTTTTCTTCTGACTCCCTAAAATTGAAAAACACCGAGTTTCTCCTATACTGGACTCGTTAAAATTTAACAGTAAAGGAATTGTTCAATTCTAAAACAGGAACGAACCACTCCTTCTTAGGGTTCGAATCTTAAACTAAGTTGGACTCATCTAAAGGATGAGCTTATAAACAAGCAAATGTTATCCTCCTCAAGCTTGTCAAAAATAAAGAGGTACTTGCCAGAAATGGTGGGGGAAAAGAGAGAAAAATGGACTTGTTTGTTGTATTTTGATTTTTTTTAAATCCAGTTAACCACTCTTGAACACGACACTTTTTGTTCACCTGGGTTGGGAAATCCTTTACCTAACAATTAATCAAACCACATTGAAATTATTCAGCCAGTTTCTGGGTATTAGCTTTGGGTTAATTGTCACCAAGCCATCAGCAGTGTCGTTATGTGTTCAAGAGGACAGTTCAAATAAACCATTCATCTTCAAAATATATGTCATTCATTTTAGCCATCCCTGAGTCAGTCCTTGCCAATATATTTTCAAAACTTGATCTATGATTTCGTGTTGTGGGCTTGCCTACGACAAATCACTTTCTATCGACGACAACTCATTATCTAGGAAGTTGATCCAGAAATCGTCAGTACCTTGAAATCTGCATGCCTCAATGGTAGGTTTCTCGCCTTCGACGACAGGTTACATCATTGACCTTCGATCGAATGATTCCGTGATATGTTCGACTTCAGCTCATTCATTCACATTTCATGGATTGTACTGAGTACTTTGAGAACCATTGACATTACTAGTGGTTACTCTCACACTTGTTAACAGTTTACATCATTGACTGGTAATCAAGTGGTTTCTACCATGTTCGACTTCGACACATTCATTCACATGGATAGAATCGTACTAGTTTGAGATGCAGAAATCAAGACCCTGGATCTAGTTTATACCATCTAGGCTACGAGGAATTTTGTTATCATTTATACAATAGAATATTCATAAACAGATGGCTATGTCCATATTGTATCTACACATGTCTATACTGTGATGTACTCAAAATCATTCCTGTATCAGAACATTTTGAATCAGTTTCTAGTTAGTTTTGATCTGAGTATGGGAATTCCTACCTCAGCGATGATAAATATATATTTTGCATTGAATTTTTTATAGGTTTTGACTGGGGTGTCCACAGGATTGTCCTTGAAATGATAAAGTACTGCACTCTTCATATATGACAGACTTCAGCTTCATCTATTCTAGACTTTGCACTTTAGGGGGGAAATCTGTTACACTGAAAATTGTCATCCTGACATTCTGCTATGTGTATGAGCTTATTATAACTCATACTTTCTCCTTTGCAAGTGTAACATATCAGTTCCTCATGTCAAGCCTTGAAAATCATAGAAAAGTTCCTAAAAATCTCCTTAACTTTGGTGTCGCACTTTATCTATATCTTGCCTGCGGTCCCGCACCTAATGTTCATGTCTTCTACGTACCTGAAGGCACTTTCTTTGTGTTATAGGTGCAGACCCCTGTAAATATTAAAAATGTGCAATTAAACTCAGAAAAGCTCATTTTTAGTAAATTCTAGAAGCTTCTAGAAAATATCTTGCGGTGGCAGAACCGCTCTTATGAGGTTCATGTATCGCTTACCTTATGGAGCTAACCCCTTGATGTGAGGAGCTTATCCCTTTGAAGGAGGATTCTATCCCTTCATAGTTGGAACTGAAAACCTCCTCTTTTCCACTATAAAAAGAGGCATTGGGTAGCCTCAAAGGGAGTTCAAGCTTTAGAAATATTTGAGGTTAAGTGCTGTTGGGATTCAGACTCATTTAACTGAGATTTTTGGGAGGAGAGATCACATACCTCTATCTGTCTCGGTTGGAGGAGTGCAGAGCTTATCAGAGTAGAGGATATTCCTGCTTCGGACCCCGGGAAGGCCTGTTCAACATCAAGGCTAAGGTTGTAAGGTTTTCCTTCTTTTAAAATTAATACAAATGGATTCATTTTTCTCAATAAACTGTTAGTTAACTGTTTATTTCGTAGATTCCTTGATCACTATGATAAGCATGGTTTATGATGTTTACTATATAGGTGTTATTTAATGTTTGCTTGTTTGTGACTGTAGGTTTACAAGGATAACTCCTTCAAGTGCACGAGGGACAACAACGACTTCAAACAAGCGCGGGACCTACGGTAAGTCTTTTACACCTCTATAGTGCTTTTTGTAAATCATATATGCTTAGAGAAAGATTAGTCCATTTGGCTGTTTGTTGCTAGATTACCTTTTTGGTACTAGGGAGATCGGTCTTGTCCGCAAGATTGATTCATCCATACAACAGGACTCCATCCATGATCATGTGTTTTGCTTTTGCTTGAGCCTCCTCGTACTTCTTGAGAGGACCAAGACTCAACTGAACAACAATCAGTGTTCAGAGACATGATCCTTGATGCGATGTTCATCCAAAATGCCGAGGATCCTCGGCCTTCCATATGACAAAGTTGGATGCTCCATCCAACATGTCCCGATTCCTCACTCATGTCACAGACCCATCTTTGCTCAACTAAGAGTCGAACAAGTTCCTTTCTCCCTCTTCCGTCGTTGCCCCAACAAAACTCGGATTTTGGATTTCATTTTCGCACTCAGAAAATCCTCCAAGGAACAAACTCCCTCTCGAAATTCTATTTCCTTCCAAGAAATCCTTCTGCTAACAAATGTCGAAGAACTCACTGTCTGATCTCTTTGCTTGCCGTCAACAACTGGATCTAGATTTCGGCAAGAAAATATTCGACGAACCAGGGGATTCCCTCCACATTTTGCTTTTTACGCTTTCACTAGACATTGTTCGCACCAACGTTAATCAATGCCCTACTAGCAACTTCGTATAAAAAATCTGCACGCACTGCCCAACCACGCTATAAACAGTAAAAATGAGACTCACATAGTCCATACCGCGCTGACCTAACAATCCACTATGTTGCCTGCAACTACAACGTCACCCTAGCTTGGAGCTACGTGGGCTCGAAACGTGAGCCTTCATGGTCATCGCATCTACCTTACCTTCGCTTCTTTGGTTATGGAGATCGCACTCGTCACTCTGGACAACTACTTTCTCCCGCAAAGCAGATTTCTTTGTTCTTTCGACTAATGGCTTGCATCCTCCCTTGATTTGCAATTGCTTTCTGATACAATAGTCAAAATTTCGACATTCAACAAACATAAATCCTACCATGATATACTCAATTTGCATTTCCCTACATGTGTTCTTCAATTCAACAAGTTTATTTACATAATTATTTCGGTAGATATTAAATAATTAATGAGAAATATACTCATAGCCCTACACTAATATACAGATCAAGTACTGTGAAAAAATAAATGGAGACAATCATACAAAGGACACACTTATTTTTCGGACTAATGTCCCCTGAAACCCAATGCGAGCAGTAACCTGTGAAGTAGATCTCGAGGGTTTTTTATTATTAAGTAACTTTACTCTCCGAGTACAACTAGGGTGCCAAATCAGCATCTCCCACCGTAGAAAATCCTTAGTAGACAAATAAAGAGTCGCTTTTACCGCCGCGCACTCGCAAGAATCCCGCCCGATCCGCATCCATACCAGCAAAAGCGCGGGCCTCCCTTTCCGTGTTGCCATGCCGCGGTAGATGCATAGGCTCTGCGTGGGGATGGTGGCTAAGTATGTCCCGTTTCACCTCTCTCTCCCGCGTTGATCTACCTCACGGAAAATCGAGTCGACCCATCCCGACTCGAAACCCCGATCTCGGCACAGTCTAGATACGTCCCCTTGGAATCACCGTGCAGCAGCCTCGCGTGCAGAGAACTTGCGTGGACCTACATCACCCCTTCTGGGGATTGCGTCACCTCTCCTAGTGTAAGGACCTTAACTTATTGAATTAACCATCATTAACAAAATTCATAAGTGTAAAGCCCTTAATTTTCATAATTAACAGTCATTCACAAAATTCATACTACACAATTTAGAGTGGGATTTCCGAGAAGCGGAGAATATATATCAATTGACTGATTAATACTTACCCGGAACCGTGTTTGAAGATATTCCCGATCCGCCATGGCTCCGTGCTCTGAAATCGATCATATAAATAAATCCTCCCGTCACCAAACGCGTCGTTTTCCTCCCAGGCTGACCCGAGGGTCAACCTCTCCTCGGTCCCCGGATCCGGAAGACTAGTCCTTCCGGCTCAGTGAGCCCAAAACTCCAAAAAACAACCAAGATCACTCCCACTGACTACTGTTAGAACTCTATCGCTCATGTCTCACGCAATAGGGACTCCTTCCTGGACAACATCCGGGCCGGGCCAATTATCCCCATTCACTCACTCCATGCCCATCAAGTTTACCCTCTTCTCCTTTTATACACAAAGCTCTCATTCCGGATATTTATTAAAATATCATCTTTTAATAAACTCATCTTTTGATTTGTAAAATATCTTAGTTTATTTAAAATATTATTATTTGATAAATATCTTGGTTTTATTAAATTATTATTATTTCATAAATATCTTAGTTTTATTAAAATATTATTATTTAATAAATATCTTAGATTTATTAAAATATTATTATTTATTTGCATAAGTCAATGTTTTTAATTTTCTTTGGACAAAGTATTAGTTTATATTATGATAATAGTAGATATAACTAATATATTCATTATATTCTAGTGAGTTAGGTATTTCCTCAATACTTCAATAATTCACTCATTACTCCACACTGAGATTTTTCATAATTGATTAGTGCATGTACTAGTGCAGTACACGTGACACATACATATGTAGCTATCATATGCAGGTCTCATATGCATGCTAATATTTCTATGTTCCATATAATTCGAGTTGGGTTGTTACATACACCCCACTCCCTTGAGAAAACTTCGCTCCCAAAGTTAAGTTTTATGTGCAGTATATCATTAATTATATCGGTGATTAGTATAATCATATAAGGTTGGTGTATCTATAGTTGAATTTTTCGTTTAATGTGTGAGAACACTTTTAACATTTATGTTTTGATCATTTATTGGTTTACCAATTTAGTAGTCACGTATTGCCCCAACAGTGTTCCCAAGCTATTCTAGAATCATCCTATCCTTCCTAATATCTTCCGCTCCCATCCTATCCTTCCTCTATAAGAATATGCCATGGCATCAGTTTTACTGATCCAACCATCCATAGACCTTAGGGTGTCAGCGTCGATTACATCGACATAATGGACCAGTAGGCATCCGGCAATCATCATCACACGTCTAGGGGAGCGTGACTCACACAACCCTCCCATGACTCCAGGTTTTGGAGGATAAACGGTGGGCAATACCTCCACCCCTCCTAGTAGGACTAGGGTTAACACTCTACCATGGAATCTCGGTGCATCTCAATTGTTCTTGGAGTTTTGTCATCACGCGGTCGGTTTGGTAACGATATCATCTGCGATGTAAAACACTTGTCCACAAATTATAAAATATGTATCAATATCTTCAAAGAAAATTGTTACCAATTAGCAGAATTCTTTTGGTAATAATCACATGAAATAAAACGAGGTCAGATCATCATTTAACCTATCGTAGTAGTCGTCGAGGTCTCAACGACGCAGGCAGGCAGAGTGCCCTTACTTAGAGGCACCTAGTAGTGATAATACAGCCCAGTAGCGACGATCTTTTCTAGCTGGGTCTAAAAGAAGCAAAGCATGATGTGCCTTGTCCTCTCGAATCATGGAAACAACGGTTAGTTGACTTTGAATCGATGTAAACTTAGATTCCAATTGTTACCCATATAACAATTTCTACACATTCTCCAAATATGTTGCTATCTCCCCGATATTGATCCTCGAGTTCATATAGCATACTTGGTAAAACACTTTGTATAACATACGGGATTATTAAAGTGTATAGTAAACACTTCAGTTCAGTCAAATTATAACAACATGTGTATCAATATGTTCAAAAGCAAATTGTTACCCATATAACAATTTCTACACATTCCAAATATGTTGCTATCTACGATATTGATCCTTGAGTTCATATAACATACTTGGTAAAAAACAGCTTGTATAACATACGTGATTGATTCTCACGATGTTATAAAACACTTGTCCACAAATTATAACATATGTATCAATATGATCAAAGCAAATTGTTACCCATATAACAATTTCTACACATTCTCAAATATGTCACTATCTACGATATTGATCCTTGAGTTCATATAACATACTTGGTTATGTTTATCCAATAGATCCGCAAATTCATTTTCACCTTGAATAGTCAAGTGCAATCACTCTTTTATTTTTATCTCATCATTTATGTTGATATGTAAAATTATAGATACAGTATCCACAAGCATAATTCATAATTTAGTATTATAGTATCTCACCTAATACTAACAATGTTTTAAGAAAAAATTTCTTCATATTGGTATCCATGTACCACAACAATGTTTAAGCAATTTATATATTCTTACATGTCATAGTACAAAATGAGCAGTCTTATGTATCCATCCAAAATAAAGTAAGATGCATACAAAAAGTTTTTAAATGCTTATAAATATAACCCACGAGCTTATAAAAATGTCACATAGAATAATCGAACACGGATATACAAAATAAGGGTGTAGCCACTATTTTCTATGCTATATTAACTGATTAACCTTATAAAAGTCACAGGTTGAGACTCTAAATCTAAATGGAGGGATGTTCCAACCTTTAGGATTGCATATATAGAAACGAAATGAATTGAAACAAGAGCACAAAACAATTACTGTTTAGTCGAAGCATGATCTAATTTTTTTGATATGATACAGTTTGTGATTAAGAATTCTAAAACACAAAACTACATATGGATCCAACCAATCTTTTAATTCTTGTTACTTATTTTGTCTTTTAAGTCTAATTATCTTTAATTTGTATCTGAGTCCCAAGAGATCATAAGTAATAATATTAACTTTTTATCATGTTATTTCACAAATCATCATCACCTAAAATCTGAGAAGCCAAGGAGTAGGGTTTTGCGTGGGCTAAACTTTAAGGTTATGTTGGAGATGGAGGAAGAATTAATTGACTACTCTGAGATTCCCTTAGTGAAAGGTTTATTTTCATAGAAGGAATTTTGTCACCGACTTGAAAAATGCATTATTCACACTTTTGCAGATCATACTTGGTCTACTAAGAGTGTCATGTTTTCAACAAAATGTCAATTGTTGACAAACATATAATTTTCTCCTTTAATAAGAAATTCACAATTTATAAGATATGCATAGTCACATTATTAGTATGTTACAGTTTGATATAGTCTCTTTACTTGCAAGTTTCACTATTTAGAATCTTAACTCTAGCTAGAATATTACTAGCTTTACCATCATTCTTTAAATCATTGTTTCATTTCTATTATCTTGAAGAAACTCATTCAACCCGAAACACATAACACACATCTTGGTATACCCTTTCCTTATTCTTCACATTAATACGTTTTCTCTCCATTAGTCCTTAAGCCTCATCTATCACCCAAATGTATCTTCTTTTCTAATGACTGTATAATTATTCATCCTTAATATTTACTTTTAAACATTTTCTCAGTTTATCACTTGCTACTCTTAACAAATTAGGAGTGTTCACAACTCCTTATAGGTCATTTCTTTGACCCTTACCAATCATGTTGCTTATATCCTTAAGAAAATTCTTCTTGATAGAAAAGAGCCCTTCACTTCCTTATACAAATATTCCTAATATTCTATGTCCACTTCAATTTTGAAAAAGAATATATTTATCAATTTGACTTTGCTTTCTCACCTCTAGTCATCATGGTTTTCTTTCCTTCTCTCTTGATGCATAAAATTATTACACTTGGAAATGTCATTACTATTTCTAACTTGGGTAAGACTCTATAAATAAATTCAATAACGTGGATATCAAATGTAATCTATTTATCAATTCAGGTTCTAAGGCATTTCGGGATAGAATTTCCTAATCATACTCCATGAGGTCCATAATCCATTATAATCCATGGATATAGTTAGTCACATAAAGAAAACTTTATAATGTGACCCTCCCTTTAGAGGGAGAAACTATTATAAATGTTTCCATGCATATAAATTATCCTATAATTGATCAATTTTATTCTAGATTCACTCTTTAATCTAATGTCATTTGACTTCTTATATTGCTTTATGAAACTTCCACTCACTCACCTTTGGTGCTATTTTTGTTGATCTCAATATTCTAAGTTGATTATGATAACTAACATTTATTATCATCATCAGAAGTTTTTCATTTCGTTGTTTTCTCGTCCTCCCTAGGTACTATATCGATTATATCATGGGAACAATGGAGATCAAACTTTTGCACAAATCTTACGTTGCACTCTCTTGGTAATTATATCGTCTTGTTCTAATAGTGTGTTTACTACCTTATAGGGTGGTTCCTCACCATCTTAACATATGTTTCATCCATTGGTCTTCGATTGATGTGTACCTTTAGTGATCTATACTTATACTTGTACCCTACATTTGATTACTCATGATTTCTCCCAATATTTCTTGAATAGATAGTGTCTTCTTTCATTCATCAATTTACCTCAAACTAGCTTAGCCTTTTATGTGGTTGTAGCTTCACCTCTAATGGTCTTGCCATAATGTCCATATTCATTTTTTCACTACCATTCTTCCTTTCTTCAAAAGTTAATTTCTTTGGAGCAACTTCGTCAACTAATCTTTATATATGCCTAAATAATTATCATGAATCATCTCATATAGTGTCATAATGTCCCTAATCTCTCTCTCCTAAACCACATTGCTTTCCTTTCCATGAAAATGCTACGTTTCCATTTTATTTTGTTTTGGACATTGATATATCCTTACAGTTGTAAATGGATAATCATCTATCTTAACAATAACATAATGGTTGAATATCAAAATGTCCAATTTTAGTGCATATTAAACTATAAAAATTTAAACATTCACTCTCCTCCTTAAACCACTTACTCATATAATTGGATAGTAATTAAAGTATTAATATAAGAAAACGGTATAAAAGATATTTGCATAAATTCATATCATCAATGGTTATGGTTATCAGCTAGTAAGATATATACATGAAAATCTCAACGTTACTTGAAGAATGGAATGTTTCAATTGTATAAAAACAATTAGGATAGTTTCCATTCTAATGTTCAAAAGTTATAGAAAAAGTTTAATGTCTAAAGTGATGTTAATGTGCTTATTTTAGTATAATAATATGAATGTACTTCAAACTTTATTTGCACGATATACAAAGTCTTAGACTTCATGGTGGGAAATTTGCAGTTGATATCTATTAGTTATTTCGACTCCTTTGTCGAATGTAATGTAAAGTAAAAGTACTGGATTTAGGAATCAAGTGGAATTGAGCTTGATATATGTCTTCGACACATATATTAGCATTAAATATCCCATCTCTTCTAATAAAATGTATCATCCTAAGGTTTATAGTCTTCAAATATCGAATCATATAAAATTTCATTTGTTAAAAGCTTCAATTTCCTCCAAAAGTTGAAAATCATTTTCCTTATCATTGAATACTATATAACACTAAATACTTTGGGTAAATTATCAAGGATGACTCGGAGTAATACACCTCAGGTTATATTAGGATTGTTGCTATATTTATGGAAATAAGGCGGTGATATCCAAGAATCAACACAAGATCTCGGGAAATAGTTGGAAACTAAGTTATTTCCCATTGCGATCATTCGTCCTAGAACTTTCAACTTAATCGAAACCGCGACTCCTAGATCAACTTTGCATTCCTCAACACTTAAATCTATGAACTGAAGTTCTCCTGAAGACATTTCTACCCGTATGAAATCGTTTTGGCTTGTGGTTGCCAACCCATATCTATTTAATGCATATGGCGAAATGAAACTATCAATCAGCACTGGTATCAAATAATATTTTGATTTTTATGATGTTAATAGTACATGAGGACTTCACTACGTGGATCGTGTTTGTCACTTTTCCTCAGACAACTCTCATGGAACATTTTTCCAGATGTGAGATGTAATTGCTTTTTCTAAATTTTCCTCACCAAATCACTTGTACACTTTCTTTTAGCTAAATATAGTAATTAGAGGTGGAAAAAAATACTTTCTCAAAGATAAAACATCTTGTCATTCCTTCCAACCATGCTTCAGTACGTTCTCTGACTCACTCCTAGAAATTCTAGTTTGTTTAGCCTCAATCCCCTTTTTTTTATTCCTTTATTTCCTATTCATACTTATACTCTTACTTTTCTCCTTTCTTTTGTCTTTCTCAATTTATTCTCCTCACCCTTTATATATATATATATATAAATAATTTTATTGGATTTTTAAATGAGAGGAACTCACTAAACTATGTAAAGAGACTCTATTTAACCACCAAACTAAATTAGGCATATTAATAGTAATAATAAAATGGGAAACCAATGTATATAAAAACAAAATTTAAATGTTTGATAATTAAGTGAATCAAGACTATGGGTTGGTTTAAAATTTGAACAATGTTGTTAGAATTTTTCTAACTTCCAAGAAATGAGACTACCAACAATCCCCACGCACAACATCAAATTTTATAGCTCCTAAGTTTGGGGATTAATTCAAGACCGATTCATACAAACAAGGGCCCGAAACCCTGGCTTCACTTGTAAGGCACTAAGACCTTCTAGGAATCACCTATTGACCTATTTATGTTATAACAAAAGTACTTAAATTTAAATTTATCACACACAACACTTACCTTGTTTCATTACATGCGACCAAGGTTAGGACTGAGTGCCTTGGGTATTGAATTTTGGGCTTATCATTTGTATTGAAAGTGTATAATTACTTTAAATTCATAGTAATGATTAATACATATTGCAAGATTATTATGAAAAGACAAGTGTCTTTAGTAAACTAGTATCAAAATTATTATTATTATTATTATTATTTATTTTTTTACTTTTTTATTTATTATTATTAAAAAAAAAAAAGCTCCTCTTGTGATGAATGAATCTATATAATGACATTAATTAATTAATTAACTAGATAATTTTAGTACCAATGTGGAAGTATCCCAATCATTCGACAAATCCATAGAAAATATATTATTCTATGTTAATATTGTAAAGAAATTATCTCTTTCGAACCTAACTAAAGTGATTATAGGTTGCATTTCCCTATAGGCTGATAATGCATTTGCACTAGCGATGTTCTATTACCCAGCTTAAATTTCTGGTTATTTTATATTTTCACATTCAAGAAACTCTGTCACGTCCCATCATGTACACCGACAACAAGTGTTCAATTATGTTAATTAACTCTGTCCCATCATGTACACCGACCTTGGGTGAGCGAGCGATAAGGCATTCTTAAAACAAAAAAATGGTGCGATTCATGGGGTGTGGGGTAAGGTTTTAGTTTGTAGTGTGCGAGATCGAGTGCCTGTGTAAGCGAACAAGATGAGGAAGTGGGCGGTACCAACTGCTCTGTTACTGCTCAACATTCTCACATTTATCCCGCAACACACTCCCCATCTAAGAGCCAACGCGGAGGAAGCGAGCCCTGCCGACGAGAATGCCAGTCCTCCGAAGGTGGAGGAAGGCATCGGTGGAGCCATTCCTGATGCACTCTCTACGGATGCAAATGTTGTGCAGAGGGAGTCAGATTTTATTTCCAGGAAGACATTGCAAGCCAATGCCCAAAATTTGAGTTCCAGGCAGAGGTTTCGAGGCTGATGGACATCCTCATCAACTCTCTCTACAGCAACAAGGATATCATTTTGCGAGAACTCATCTCAACTGCCTCTGATGCTTTGGATAAAATTAGGTTTCTGGCTCTCACAGACAAGAATGTGCTGGGAGAAGGCGACGACACCAAGCTCGACATCAAGATCAATTTGGATAAAGAAAAAAAAATTCCTTTCAATCTGAGATCGTGGGATAGGAATGACTAAGGAGGATCTCATAAAAAATTTGGGGACAATTGCCAAATCTGAAACTTCAGCTTTTCTAGAACAAATGCAAAAAGGCGGAGATTTGAACCTCATTGGCCAGTTTCGAGTCAGATTTTATTCAGTCTACTTAGTTGTTGACCATGTGGAAGTTATTAGCAAGAACAATGATGACAAACAGTACATATGGGAATCGAAAGCTGATGGGGCTTTTGCGGTATCTGAAGATACAGAGAATGAACCAATTGGACGTGGCACGGAGATCCAATTGCGCCTTAAAGGTGAAGCCAGCGAATATTTGGATGAGAGTAAATTAAAAGATCTGGTAAAGAAATATTCTGAATTCATTAATTTCCCCATCTATCTCTGGGCAAGCAAAGAAGTTGATGTAGAGGTCCTAGCAAATGAAGAATCAAAATCCAGTGAGGAAGAGGAAAAGAGTGAAAGTTCCTCAGATGAAGAAGAATCAGAGGCCGAGGAAACTGAAAGCAAGCCTAAGACTAAGACAATCAAGGAAACAACTTATGAGTGGGAACTTCTAAATGATATCAAGGCAGTCTGGCTTTGGAATCCAAAGGAGGTCACTGATCAAGAATATGAAAAATTCTACCATTCTTTGGCAAAGAATTTTAGTGAAGAAAAACCCTTAGCATGGACCCACTTCACTGCTGAAGGTGATGTTGAGTTCAAGTCCATTCTGTTTATTCCGCCAAAGGCACCCCATGATCTTTATGAAAGTTACGACAATGCTAAGGCCAATATCAAGTTGTATGTCAGGCGTGTTTTCATTACTGATGAATTTGAAGAATTACTTCCCAAGTACCTAGGCTTCCTTATGGGCATTGTAGATTCAGACACTTTGCCACTGAATGTATCACAAGAAATGCTTCAATAGCACAATAGTTTGAAGACAATAAAGAAGAAGCTAATTCGTAAGGCTTTAGATATGATTCGTCAAATTGCAGAAGAGGACCCTGATTAATCAGATGCAAAGGGGAAAACAGATGCTGAGTCAGAATCAGAACCAGATACTGAAAAGAAAGGAAGGTATGTCAAGTTTTGGAATGAGTTTGGCAAGTCAATAAAGCTTGGAATAATTGAGGATGCATCAAACAGGAACCGCCTTGCAAAACTTCTGAGATTTGAAAGCACAAAATCTGGCAATAAACTGGCATCGTTGGACCAATACATATCAAGAATGAAACTGGGCCAGAAAGACATATATTATATCACTGGATCTAACAAGGAGCAATTGGAGAAGTCCCCATTCCTTAAGAAATTGAAGAAGAAAAACTACGAGGTTATCTTCTTCATAGACCCAGTCGATGAGTACTTAATGCAGTACTTGGATTACGAGGACAAGGAATTTCAGAATGTTTCTAAAGAAGGCCTTAAGATTGGGAAAGATTCAAAGGATAAGGAAATTAAATATTTTTTTTCAGAGAGCTAACTAATTGGCGGAAGGATGTTCTTTCCAGCGAAAATGTAGATTCAGTGAAAATAAGTGAAAATAAGTAATAGACTGGACAACACCTCTAGAGTTGTTGTCACTTCAAAATAAGGTTGGAGTGCAAACATGGAGAGAATTATGAATTCATGGATTTTACCCTTAATCCTCACCTAATATAGAATGAACAAAATAAACCACGTACACCTATCATGGGTTATGTGAATTTAGAGAACATAAATAATAAATTAAACCATTTCCTATAATAGGAGCGATATGTTGAAGGCCCTATTTTTAAAATTTTAATGCCCTAAGGTCCTGAAGGTTCAACCATGCTCTGATACCATGTGTAAGGACATTAACTTATTGAATTAACCATCATTAACAAAATCATAAGTGTAAAGCCCTTAATTTTCATAATTAACAATCATTCACAAAATTCATACTACACAATTCAGAATGGGGTTTTTGAAGCAGAATATATATCAATTGACTAATTAATATTTACCTGGAACCGTGTTTGAAGATGTTCCTAATCCGCCATGGCTCCAGCTCCCATCGTATATAAATAAATCCTCCCGTTATCAAACCGTCGTTTTCCTCCTAGCCTATCTAAGGTCAACCTCTCTGGTCCCCAGATTCAGAAGACAAATTTTCTGGCCCCCGTGCCCAAAACTCCAAGAACAATCGAGATCACCCCATGACTCTGTTAGAACCCACTGCTCATGTCTCACGCAGTTAGGACTCCTTTGACAGCGTCTGGGTCAGTTTACTCATTCACTACCCATGCCCATCAAGTTTACCCCTCTTCTCCTTTTATACACAAACTCCATTCCAGATATTTATTAAAATATCATTTTTTACTAAATATCTTTGATTTGTAAAATATCTTAGTTTTATTAAAATATTATTATTTGATAAATATCTTGGTTTTATTAAATTATTATTATTTCATAAATATCTTGGTTTTATTAAAATATTATTATTTAATAAATATCTTAGATTTATTAAAATATTATTATTTAATCAATATCTTAGATTTATTAAAATATTATTATTTATTTGCATAAGTCAATGTTTTTAATTTTCTTTGGACAAAGTATTAGTTTATATTATGATAGTAGTAGATATAACTAATACATTCATTATATTCTGGTGAGTTAGGTATTTCCTCAATACTTCAATAATTCACTCATTACTCTACACTGAGATTTTTCATAATTGATTAGTGCATGTACTAGTGCAGTACACGTGACACATGCATATGTAGCTAAGCTATCATATGCGAGTCTCATATGTATGCCAATGCTAATATGCTGAAAACTCATATACCCCGAGTTGGGTCGTTTACATGGCCCAGTGGTCTGTGGTGCTTCCCTTCCGTTGTCTCTCGCTACCTCTACGCTTATGTACTCTTGGTCCTCCGACCAATAACTGCTTCTGCCCCTCACTGCTGATGAATCACTTAGATCTTATTTTCATCCAAGCACTGCTCCGTCAAAAGAATTCGATCTCTAGATTCAATCATTGTGTGTTCTCCAACTGACCCTCGAGCCTTCCTTTATACTTTTCTTATTGAGAAATCAACGGTCGTGATCAAATCTTTAATCAACGGCTAAAATTAAAAAAGACTTAATCCTCGTCACTTAGAAGCTTCTCCCCCACATTTATATTAATTCACTTTAATTATTTTAATTTCCTAAGTTTTAACTTAGGCTCCATTAAAAATAATTAATTATTTGAATAATATTCACTCCAGGCGGAATTTCTCCAAACTATTTCTGGGTCTTGGAGATCTCATGTGTTCTAACCCCTCCACAAAATTTTGGAGCTAGAGCACATCCGATGCTACCCAAACATCAACATATAATGTGTAGAAGGGAGCAATCGTGGTACATGAGGTGCCTCGGTCTTGATTTTTCCACCATTCTTTATATGCCTTCTGCCTTTTATGAATTTTCTTTAACTAACTGCTCGGGGCTCAAGGATAAGAGCATGATGTGTCAAATATAGCAATGATTACCCCTTTAAGGTAGGGTGGTTCATTGCCCTCTAGGGGTTGGGACAATCATGGGTTCCTGAATGACAAAGGAGGCTCATCTAGGGCCTATGGAACTAAGGTGATGACCATGGGTATGGGGAAGAGCTCATGTATTGGCTTTTGCCCATGTGCTGATTATTTTTGTCTCGGCCATCTTTTGCATTTTGCGGTACAAATTCTTGTTAAGTGTGGCCAATTATGCCTTTTATTTTTCTTTTAACTGCTTCAACCTCTGGGGCATCATTCTAGGCCTGACCCAAGGTGGGGGCAAGGGGATAGGGACGCTGACCCTATGTGGACCCAAGTGGGAGAAATGATGAATGGGGTATAATGAGTGGAAAGGGATATATGCAAATAAAGGAGCAGAACCACACACCCGAAGTCGGGGTTTCCCAAGTAGTACCACTCTAAAACCACATGGTCAATAAAGGAGATCCCACGGGACTAAGATGCAAAGGCAACACCCAAAAGAGATCAAGGGGACATGAGCACAAACTAAACCCACTCTTTCTACCAAATCCCTCCATCAATCCATGCCTAGAAGTATCCATGATAAGTAAACCCAATACTCAATTACCAAATGACAAGACATACCTTTAGATTCGGGAGGTCGACCTTCAAACATACGATCAATATAGATGGGTGAGGGACCACATGGCTAGCTCAGGTGGCGGAGAAATGGAAAAATGAGCTAGCTGAGGGCTGCAAGGGGTTGTTGGCTACAAACTGAGGTCCATCATGGAGAAAAAATTCTCCCAACGATATCACCCACTAAGTGGTGGGTAACATCTGGCTCCAACTGGGACGTGATCTCTCAAAGAAGTGAGTGAAGCTACTCTAACAAGAGGTCACGAGAACTCTAGCAATCTCTTGGTCACCGTAGACATGTTACCTGCACATGTCAATGACCAAACTCACAGGGTAGAATGTTTTTCACGGTCTCTAATAATCACCCATGCTTAATGTCAGCCCATAAAACCAACTAGTAAATAAAAAAAAATGCAAATTTATTTTGAATGCATTTAATCTATCATTAGAAATATCATATGACATTATCTTTAATGCAGAAAGTCAACATGCAATGCATCCTACTCTAATATGCATAATATACAATATCAAGTGTTAAGTGTAATCATAGATCTAATGCAACCAACACATCAATTGATTAATACAAGAATGCATGTTTCCATGATTATTTTTGCAATGGAACCAAAAAAACAAATGGTAATAATAATATGAGGGGCTATGAGAGCAGGAGATGGGAAAACAATAGACCCATATGCCATAGAAAGGAACCCTGGAAGAATGAAAAAACACCAACCAAGAGGATTGAATTTAGTCCTCTAACCAGGAGATGGAAATGTCAATGATCATGTACATGAATCTTTGATGAAGAACTATCTCGAGCTTATCATCCTCGGCGTAAGGAGTAAATGACTCAGACATATTTAGGACGATATTATTTTGGTCATTGGGAAAGCAAGAAGTGGACTCATCATTGCATTTGGGGAAAAACCATGATTCTTGTTTTTCCGAAGGGGAGCAGAAAGAGGGGGCCGAAAATTTGAAGGAAGGTTTGGACATTGGTTTGGCATTTCTCTTATTCTTGGGTATTGGTTTGGCTATTATCTTGATGTTAGTTCTGATGTATTAATGAATCTCAAACTCTCTCTCTCTATCATAAGAAAGAATTTATGAGTTTTCCCCTTCTGCGTTTTGCCCTGGCTTCAAGCCTAATTTCTATGTCTCTTGTCTCATTGTCTCATGGTTACTTTACTTCTCTTTCCTGTTTATTGGTTGATATTTTTTTTCTTCTGTATAACTGCTTAATGATATCAAAATAAATGCTATGTGGAACTAATGCTTACTAATTATTGGAAGTAGTTATCTGTTGAAGAAAAATCTATTCTAGCTTGTGCCCTAGAAAATCAACATCTTTTGGGCCACGATCCTCATTTGCCCAGATTCACTTTTAAAGCAATCATTTACTTTTCTGGGACAGATCTTTATTGTCATTTCTTTTGCTTATGAATTATTCATTTATATGCTTTTAGTTACATCTTGTTAATTTCATGGTTCTGGTAATTTAATAAAACTCCTAGAATATTCCCTTTAACATTGCTAATAGCTTATCTTAGCCTTAGCTTATTTTCTTAGGGTCTACCCCTCTTGTCTTCGCTAGCAGTTAGCCTAGATGGACGAGTCGAGATTTAGTGACATCAACTCACTTTGAGACTTGCCCCCAAGGCCATACTTAGTAGATTAAATATTTCTTCTACATAACCCAAGGAGTTGATTAGGCAGCAACAGACAGCAAATCATATTAAAAATTAAAATGTTCTTCAAATTCAACTTCAGTAGGCCAAAATCCATAATCTTGTAGTATCTAGCAATCTGGTGGTCCTCTATTCTGACCTGGTGTGAGCAGACCTAAAAGTTAAAGCTAGCATTGAAGCAATCTAAGTTGAGGTGTGAAGGCTCATGTGCCCAGGGGTAGTAATACCGCTGACTAAATACGGGAACTATCAAAGATATAAGCCAGTCTATGTGTTGGTTCTTTCAGGAGATATGTGTAGTCTGAAAATTTTAGTACAAAATATATTGCAACCAAGTACATGATGCTTGGGACTTTGTTAAAGGGATTCACAGGTTCACCTATATGATCAAGAGCTTCATGGTGATTGCAGCATCCAAAGGCTTATGAGCTAGATCATAAGAGCAATTATCTGTAATGCAATATGGTAAAACATGTTACACTTGAAAAAATTGTACTAATCTGTTGACGAAGAGATGTTAGTGATGGTCAGATATTATATATTTTCTCATGGATGGTTCTCGCACAAAGATGCATTTACTTTAGGAAAGTCTATCACAGATACTTTCCATATTTTTTGTTGGATTTCAATCTAAACTGAAATTCGTTACTTAATTACACAAGTTCCATGTTTTCTTAATAAATCAGCAAATGTAATATTTTCCTACCATGCAGTTTCAATCAAGGACAGGAAACACATGCCAGAATTCAGTGCTTATGTGATAATTCAGTGGAGTAAACTAAGATAAAATAGTTGTGTATAACTTCTTGGATACTCAAAGCTATTACTGGAGCCCTAAATGTTACAGTCCAAACTATCCAAAAATATGACACTGGAAAGTTGAGAATACCCAATGATAGTATTCTTGAGGTTGTCTCTTTTCACAGAAGCATAAGACATTTTACTTTTTACCATGTATCATGACAAGAAAAATGACAAAACCCTAAGAATCTTAAAACCAAGTACGAATAAATCCCCACTCACCTATTGTGAAAGTCTGACCTGCCACCATGCAGCCTGGTTCATCATTACCTGTTAAAGAATAATGCATATTAGATGTTAAATTAAAAAGAACACGTGCTAGTTCTGAAAGGATTAAACTCAAGAAATTATTAGGGCTACAAGATAATTCCAACACTGTTATCTATAAGTAGATTCATAAATAGCCCCAAGATTTAATTCAATCAGTTGAACCATCCACCCATGGCATGTTGCTGATGTTGAGGCCATAGGTCACAGGGATAAATCCAGTTGAATCCCTTGGGGTTCCCAGCCATAATTGTCGCTGGTGGTTGAGCCACTCTGCATCTGGATATTACGACGAAGAGGGGGAAGATACCATGAGGTTTTACTTGGAAATAAAATACTAAATTCATAGGCTAAATCACATCAACTTCCTAAACATTCTTGATTATATCTAGAACTATTGAGATTTTGTGTCTCATAGAAAATGAATCTAAGTACATGTTTTCTTCCACCATCTCGATCTGAACATTTCATCTAGGGGATGGTATCTTTGAAAATGACATCTATATGAGCCTTGGGTATCTTATTGACACTAAATCATGATATAACAAGCTTAAGTAAACAAACAAATGATGCAAAGTATCTCAATCTCATAAATCTAAAAGTGAAATATGTTGCAATTCAATAAAGATGATAAAATTCCCTAACTTGATAATTACTTGTGAATATTATGTTCTTCTTTTATTATCTTTAATCTTTCTTCGTCAAGCAATTATCAGATCAACCATAGTACACACGAAAAGAGACAAAATTTCATCCTAGGAAAACCGCTATGGGGAAAAACCCAACAACCTTCTTCTTAAATAATCAAGTCAACAAGAGAAACCTATAAACCAAGATGGCCTCCACAAGTGCTAAGTCTGTCTCTTGAAAAACTCTTTAATACCTTATCTGTTGAGATTTTGAGGTGTTGGGGTAGCATCAGATGTGCTCTAGCGCCCAAACTTTTTGGAGGGACTAGAGTACATGAGAACTCCAAGACCCAGAAAGCGATTTAAGAAATTTCATCATGTTTAAGAGATATTTATTTAATTAATCTTTTTAATTAAGGATCCTAAGTCTAACTTAGGAAAATTAAAAGATTAAAGTTAATTAAATTAAACATATGATGAAAATGACTTAAGTCACACGGATCAAGCATCTTCTAATCTTAGCCGTCGATTCAAGATTAGATTATGGTCGTTGATGTTTCAATGAGAAAAGTATAAGAAGAGGGCTTGGGGTCAGTTGGAGAACACACACAGTGGCAGAGCATTGAAACTAAGCTGAAATTCTAGGGCATGGTTTGCTAAGAATTTCAGAAGTGTTTCAGCTGCAGCGAGGGGCAGTGTTGGCGAGAGGGAAGGCTTAATCCCAGGCCAAGAGTGCAATGAGGGCAGAAAAGTGTAATATTCCCAATTAGCAGCAACTAATTGGTAATATTAATTTTTGGCTAAGTATACTTTTATAAAGTTACATCAATTAATAAAGTGGGTGATGAGATACTAAGCCTACACTTAGGAAATAAACATTCCCTAAAGTCACTTGAGCATATGATTATTTGGCAGCGTGAGGGAAGTGGCAGTGTGGGCAGTGGGGGCCCATGACAGCGCAGAGAGAGAGGGGCAGCGTGGGCCAAGAGGAACACGCAATTTTGGTGGGCCTAGGTGAGGGCAAGGCTCTCAAAGTATAAAAACGGGAAGAGGCTCCTCATTCTCTCATTCGATTATGCATCTATGTTTTGTCTCTTGACATTGTGCACACTTTTGCTGTTGAGCAAAGTCTGCAAGTGTTGTTCAGTACACCGGGTGTGTCCAAGCAGAGATCCGAACGTCAACCCCAGGGGAATTTGAGTGCTTGCTTGGGTGAGGAGTTCTATTTATTGATTTTCAGGTGGGACCCATAGCATCTTCAGCCAGGGATTACGCCCTTGCTTGTGCAAGGCAGTCTTAGGGAGAGCTCAACGCAGTTCTTGGAGGAGGCAATTCCGGGAGTGAGGATTCATCAAGGGATTCAGTTCGGGATAGTGAGAAGGGATCAACCCTTGACTATTCCATCATTTTGGTAGAGGAGGAGGCCACTAATTACATAGGATCATTCAGGGCCAGCATATTTCACTGGGATAGTGTTATTCCTTAAGGGAGGTCAAATTCCGGGGTCATCCATTCTGGAATTCCTTTTTGGGCTTTTCTGGGTATTTGGAGGAGAGCTCATTCCCAAAGTTTCATATTTTTTTGAGTAGGGGGAACAACCGCAAAGAGCCATCCTATTCCAGCAGTAGCAGCAGTTTGGTAGCAGCAGCAGCGGCATTTTGGAGATAACACAGTGACTAATAGAGCAGCCATTCCTTGAGCATTTCTGAGAGTATTTCCAACTTGCCTTGTGCAAGTCAAGGTGCCATCATTCTGATCACCTTTGTACTCATTGTATCTTTCAGTTATATAATAAAATGGCTCAGCGTTGTCCATATTTTGCGTTGTTTATGTGATGTCTCTCTATTTGCTGTAGATTCATGTTTATGTTGCTTTATATTGTTGTTTATTTCTATTCGAAATATTACAGTGGTATCAGAACTAATAGACTTGGCTCAGCCTGTGGAGAGATTGTTTATGACACCAGCAGAAAAACCCTATATCACTTACCAGGGAAGGAAGTACAAGGACCAAGAGCGGAGGCTTGAGGCCACTTTTCGAGAGGGAGACTGCATTCCAGTAGTGGATGTAGAAGAGGAAGAACCGATGGCAGGTGAGAAAGATGAAGGAAATGCATTCCTAAAGTTTGTGCAGGAGCTATCGAGGAGGATAGAAGAGATGGGGCAGAAGTTTACCGCAGACCAGAGACAGCGTGAAACCCCAAGGGGTTTTTACATCGGAGAAGGGTCTGGCACTTCCCACCATTTGCAGGAGCAACTCACAGCACAACAAGTTGTATCACTTACTCCCCCACATTCCACGATGCCCACATTTCTAGCTACAGGCACCGGAGCAGGACCACCTCGGGAACCGGAGTAGGTTCATATGGGAGATTATTTTGCCAAGTATCAGTCCTATGGGCGATAGTTTGGTGAGGCTCTCACTTTCCATGATTTTGTTCAGCTCAAGAAGGACAGCAGACCCCGTAACCAGAACAGAGGGGGCAGGTACACACAAGATGGGGATGTACAACGTACAATGGGCATATTTTTCTTGCCAACATTTGATGGATCCTCCAAATGTTCGGCAAAGGCTTGGGTGGAGAAGTTGGATATCTATTTCCAGCTTAATCAGATGGCAGAGGAAGAGGCCATCAAGGTGGCAGCGTTGTAACTAGAGGGAGAGGCCCATGATTGGTGGTTCCATGGGATGGCCACACTGGGTCACTCGGCTGTGACAGCATATGCAGAGTTTACACGGCGACTGGTAGAGCGATTTGATTGGAGAGATCTGGAAGAGCACTTTGTTGAGCTGACCAAGCTCAAACAGACTAGGAACCCGGACACCTACATTTCCGAGTTCTTAAGGCTTTCCATGATGGTACCTGACCTGTCCTCAGCCAGGATGATATATATGTTTATTGATGGGTTGGCAAAACCTCTGTGTGGGTTATTTAGATCCACGAGGCTTGCTACACTTCATGATGCAGTTGGGAGGACCAGGGATTTGCAGGATGCCCTACCCAGGACCAGAGCTCCTTTCCCCCAGAGACCAGCATTTCAGCTGAAGGGGAAGGACACGAGGGTTCCACCTCCGAGGGGGAACCAAGGCCGGTAGCCTTTAGATGATGAGACCCAGAGTGACCTGAGACAGAAGAAGCTATGCTTCACATGCTAGGAGATGTGGGCACCGGGACATCGATGTGCCGCAAGGAAGGCACACTACATAGAGGTCTTCTCCGATAGTGACGGGGAAGAGGATGCATAGGAGGAGATGGAGGTAGAAGGCAACGTTGTAGTACAGAGAGGGGATCATCCACCACCTCCACCACCAAGAGCAGGAGGGGCAGCGTTTGCACCTACTGGGGGTCCTTGCTTCTTTGCAAGGGGTTCCCAAATACTTGACACTGCGTGTCCGGGGTGCCGTGCAGGGACAACGTGTTTCAGTACTAGTGGACAGTGGAGCTACCCACAATTTTATTAACGCACAGTTGGTAGAGCGGAGGAGAATACCGACGGAGAGCTTTGATGGATTTTCAGTGCTGGTACCAGGCGCCAGAACTATGCAGTGCGCCAATTATGTGCTGGCTTTGGCAGTGACCATGGGGACTTACACTTTGACGGATCATTTCTTTGTGGTAGACATTCCGGACACCAACGTGATACTGGGAGTGCAGTGGTTGATCACGTTGGGGAAGGTCACTACAGACTGGGAGACCTTGGAGATGGAGTGGACAAACAAGAAGACCGGTAAGCATGAGATGATTCGGGGCATGCACACTTATCCTCCACAGACAGTTTCAGCACACCGGATGGAGACAGACTTCGAAAAGGGAGACATAGAGTGGACAGTGGAGCTGCGTGTTTTAGAGGCAGGGTCTACAGGACAGGCCGTACACCCAGATGTGCAGTCGATTTTGGACAGATATGCTATAGTTTTTGGGGATATACCACCAGGGCAGCCACCGAATCGGGGGTTTGAGCACACCATTGAGCTGGAGCAGGGCATTCAAGCCGTGATTACTACACTCTATAGGCATCCCAAAGCCTACAGGGATGAGATTGAGAGAGCTATTCTTGAGCTCTTAGTGCTGGGACACATCTAACCCAGCACTAGCCTGTTCGCTTCTTCTGTTGTATTGGTGAAGAAGAAGGATGGCGCACTAAGGATGTGCATCGACTATCGGGCTCTCAATAAGAAGACCATGAAGAACCGATACCCCATCCCGCAGATTGACGAGCTGACGGATGAGTTGAAGGGATCGAAGTTCTTCTCGAAGATTGATTTGAGGTCAGGTTACCATCAGATCCGAGTGAGGGACCAGGATGTCTCCGAGACAGCGTTTAGATGTCACTATGGCCACTTTGAGTTTCTGGTGATGCCCTTTGGGGTAACCAATGCACCAGCCACCTTCCAATCCTGCATGAACCACATCTTCCGTGGTCAACTGAGGAAGTTTGTGCTGGTATTCTTCGATGACATCTTGATATACAGTCGGACATGGGAGAAGCACCCACAGCACATTGAGGCTATGTTGCGCATTCTGGAGGAGCAACATTTTTATGCTAAGCTCTCCAAATGCGAGTTTGGACTGACAGAGATGCTCTATTTGGGGCATATCATTGGTACGGATGGAGTGAGAGTCCATGAGGAGAAGATCAGGGCCATCTGGGATTGGTCGGAACCAAGGAACGTGACTGAGCTTCGGGGGTTTGTAGGCATATACACCTACTACTAGAAGTTCGTTAAGGGGTTTTCCCAACTTGTCACACTCCTCACAGATCTTACCAAGAAGGGGGCATTCAATTGGACGGACACAGCGTAGAGGGCCTTTGACAGGCTCAAGGAGGTGATGAGCAGCTGTCCAGTTTTGGTGTTGCCGGATTTCATGCAGCCTTTGGTACTGGAGTGTGATGCATCTGGAGAGGGGGTAGGTGCAATCTTGATGCAAGGAGGCCACCCCATAGCTTTCGAGAGCAAGAAGCTATTGCCGCATGAGAGGTTGTATCCCATATACGATAAGGAAATGTTGGCTATCATGCATGCACTAGCCAAGTTTCGACAGTACTTGGTGGAAAACAGGTTCAGGGTGAGGACTGATCACAATAGCCTCCGGTTCTTTGTAGAGCAGAAGCAGTTGCAGGAGAGGCAACAGAAGTAGGTCGGCAAGATCTAGGCATACGGCTTTGACATCGAGTATGTCAAAGGGAAGAACAATGTGGTGGTCGATGCTCTTTCACGCAGACCAGTAGCGTTGTCTCTTATGAGCTTGGACACGGACTGGAGGGCCCAGTTACTAGTAGAGTACTCCAAGGACCGTTTTGCCTGCAAGATACTGGATGGACAGGTCACGGATGACAGGTACCAAGTGATGGATGAGGTGATATACTTCAGGGACAGGATCTTCTTGACTAAGAGCTCTCAGCTCAAAGAGAAGGTACTGCGTGCCTCACATGACTCACCAGTATCAGGTCACCAAGGGTTCACCAAGACCTATAGGGCCATCAGGAAGATGTTCTCTTAGAAGGGCCTCAAGGAGGACGTACTCCGGCATGTCAAGGAGTGCGAGGTGTGTCAGCAGAACAAGAGGGAGATGAACCATCCAATAGGGTTATTTCAGCCACTTCCCATTCCAGAGGGGAAAAATGGGAGAGTATTTCGATGGATTTCATCCCAGGGTTCCCCACAGTGCAGGGCAAGGATTGCATCTTTGTACTGACAAAGTATGCACACTTTTTCGTTATATCAGCATGGTACACAGCAGCCCAGGTGGCGAAGTCATTTTTTGGGGATGTTTTCAGGTTGCATGATCTTCCAAAGACCATTATCAGTGATCGGGACAACCGCTTCATGGGCGGATTTTGGCAGGAGCTCTTTCATTTGGTGGGTACAAAGTTGACTCCGAGTACCAATTATCACCCTCAGACGGATGGGCAGACGGAGATAGTGAACAAGTGGTTGGAAGGCGAATTTCGAAACTATGTTACATGCTAGTAGAAAGCATGGTTACGTTGGTTGCATCTGGGAGAGTAATACTACAACACCACTTTTTACATGTCAATTGGTATGTCTCCATTCTATGCTTTGTATGGATATCATGCTTTGTCTTTTGCTGACGTGATGTTTGGTGCTAGCAAGGCCCCCAGGGCCAAGGACTGGATCCAAGAGAGTCAGGATATACTCCGGGCTCTTAAGGATAACTTAGCTACAACACAGAACCAACAAAACCTATATGCTAACAGAGGATGAGTTGAGAGGCAGTTTGAGGTAGGAGACTTGGTCTACCTGCGACTTCAGCCATACCAGCAGTCCACGCTGAAGCAAAAGGGGGCCGAGAAGCTCAAGCCCCACTTCTATGGACCTTACAAGGTGATCCGCAGGATTGTGGAGGTTGCATATGAGCTAGAGCTACCTACGGGTAGTAGGATCCACAACATATTCCATGTATCATTCCTGAAAAAGGCATTGGGGTAGCAGGTGACGGCAACAAAGGAGCTTCCACCAACAGATGATGAGGGGCATTTGGTGTTGCAGCCAGAAGCCATCATAGACACCAAGGAGAGGCAGCTACAAAGCAGGACAATCAGAGAGTACTTGGCGAGGTGGAGGAACTTGATGGATGAGGATGCCACTTGGGAGAGTAAGAAACTTTTGCAGCATCCATCTTTGCAGTTGCTTCAGGGCAAGCAACGTTTTGGCGGGGACGACTGTAATATTCCCAATTAGCAACAGCTAATTAGTAATATTAATTTTTGGCTAAGTTTACTTTTATAAAGTTAAGTCAATTAATAAAGTGGGTGATGAGATACTAAGCCTACACTTAGGAAATAAACATTCCCTAAAGTCACTTGAGCATATGATTATTTAGCAGCATGGGGCCCAAGAGGACGAAGTGGCATTGTGGGCAGCATGGACCCATGACAGTGCAAAGAGAGAGGGACAGCGCAGTTTTGGTGGGGCCTAGGTGAGGGCAAGGCTCTCAAAGCATAAAAAGGGGAAGAGGCTCCTCATTTTCTCATTCGATTATGCATCTATGTTTTGTCTCTTGACATTGAGCACGCTTTTGTTGTTGAGCAAAGTCTGCAAGTGTTATTCAGCACACCGGGTGTCTCTGAGCGGAGGTCCCAACCTCAGCCCCAGGGGAATTCGAGTGCCTGCTTGGGTGAGGAGTTCTATCTATTGATTTTCAGGTGGGAGCCATAGCATCTTCAGCCATGGATTACGCACTTGCTTGGGCAGCGCAGTCTCAGGGAGAGATCACGCAGTTCTTGGAGGAGGTAGTTCCTGTAGAAATTTTTTACCCAACCCCGATTATCAGTTTCTCTTTATTACTCCCATGTAGTTAAATGCCCATTCCCATAATCATACATTCAATAAGCTGGAAATAATAAATATTTCTGAAAACACAAATTCTAGAAATTTCAAAGCGCTGGAAAATGCAGAAATAAAACTCAGAAATTATTTCAGCCACACACAGAGAAAATGACACACTAATTTTGGTCAATATGACCCTAGAAAAACCCCCTACAACTCTTGGGGAAAACCAGTTCGAAAGCTCTTCTTTATTTCTGAGAAATTGCTTTTATAGTGAAATAGAAATACACAGAAAATTCCAGCAACCAGTATTTTATTTATCTCGAAAACCATGCATAAACTCCACCTCAATTTTCGTGTCAAATGCAAACAAAAATTTACAGCAGAAGGTACAGCCTTAAATGATGTACAGACAGCACCGAAAATAGTGTTGGAACAGCTGTACGGCCTCCCTCGAAAACTCTTCCAAAGCTGCCTCGAAATCTGTGTTGTACGGCCACTGTACAGACCTTGTTTTGCATGCTTTTGAGCTGTTGTACGGACTCCAAAAACAGAACTATTTTGCTGCTGTACAGACCTCGATCTCTGTGCCTCCTTAACTGCTATACGGACCTCGAAATCTGTGCCAAACTTGCTGCAATAAATGCTACTCTTTCTTTCCTCGATTTTCGTGCCACTTGCCTCAAAAATTGTGCTCCTGCTTGCTGTACGGATTTGCTGAAATAAAAACTCGATATGTGTGCTAAGGTTCTTCTCTTCTTCAACTCACTGCTCAGAAATTCTCCTTGCTCTCTTATCTTCTTCTCTCAATCTACTCATGAAAGACTGAATGACCTTTTCTCTTCTTTTCCTCCTTTAACCTAACCCTAAGTGGCTTTTGGGCAATCCCTAAATCCAATGGTTGAGATAGCTTTAGATCTAGGGCTGAGATTAAATGTGTATTTAAATCTCACTTTCTATTTTTTAATTCACCCCACTTTAATAGAGACCCACTTAGCCTTTTATTTCCAAAGTCACTTTTCACTTTCTAATTTCACATTGACTTTTAATAAAGTCACTTTAAAATTAGACTTAGTAACTTTATCACTTATAAAGTCACTTTTAAATTAGATTTGACTTTACCACTTATAAAGTTACTTTAGGAGAAAAAGTTAAATACACTTGAACACTTTTCCCTAGGCCAAAAATCAAAGCCTTAGGGAACCACTTGTCCTCTAGTATCCAAATTTCAACACTCCCTCTTACCGAGGAAAGTGTTTCTCACCACACCCATCTTGTCTCTGAAGTAGACATGCTTGCCCCGTGGTAAGGCTTTGGTGAATATATCTTCTACCTGCTCATTTGTGGGAATATACTCAAGCTTCACAGCTCCCTTCTGAACATAGTCTCTGATGAAATGATATCTAATCCCGATACGCTTTGACCTGTCATGAAATACTGGATTCTCCGTGAGTTTAATGCAACTCTGATTATCACAATAAATCATTAAAGGTCTCAATGATTGACCAAATAAGCCAAACAACATCTTGCGAAGCCATATGGCCTCACCACTAGCTAGACTGGCTGCCATGTACTCTACTTCCGCTGAACTCAATGCTACTGACTATTGCTTTCGGCTGAACCACGACACAGCTGCAGAACCGAACCCAAAACAACACCCTAAAGTATACTTCTATAAACACAACACCTTGTCAGTCAGTGTACCACAGCAATCTCACTCCATCAATGGAAATTCGTCTTCACTCAATCACTGTCCTTGCAAGTCTGCACAATTGCTGCGACCCAACCCAATGCACGGTCCACAGGCTCACATAGGCCTCGGCTCATCGTGTTGACTGCAAAACATATATCTGGTCTAGTGTTGACCAAATACATCAAGGAACCAATCAACTGTCTATACAATGTGGGATCCACCAACTCGGAATCTGAAGCGTGAAGCTTCTTCCAATTAGTGATCATAGGTGTCGACATGGTTTTGCAATCCTCCATGTGAAATCTGCTAAGAATGTCCACAATATATTTCCCCTATCCCAGGAAGAAATGCCCCTCCTCTTGCCACACCTCCAAACCCAAAAAGTAATGGATCAAGCCAATGTCCATCTCGAACTCCGAAGCAAGATCTCTCTTGCGGCCCTCTATGAGTTTCTCTGCACCCGTAATGATCAAGTCATCCACATACAGCACCAGAATGAGAGGCTCCTCACCTATCACAATAAAGTATAGGTTCGGATCTGCATCACTCTTTGTGAAACCCATCTCCTACAAGTACGTATCAATCTTGGAGTACCAAGCTCTAGGAGCTTGCTTCAGGCCATAAAGTGCCTTCTTCAATCTGCATACATGGGACTCCTTCCCATGCACCTCAAAGCCCTGTAGCTGCTCAATGTACACCTCCTTCCTGTATGAAGCCATTGAGAAATGTGGTCTTCACATCCATCTGGTGGATCTTCCAACCCATATCTGTTGCTATTGATATAATGGAGTGAATGGAAGTATATCGAGCCACACGAGCGAAGGTCTCCTCATAATCAACTCCCTCTACCTGGGAGAACTCTCTAGCCACAAATCTAGCCTTGAACTTCTCGATGCTACCACCTGCAGCGTGCTTTATCTTGTAAAGCCACGTGGAAGTAACCACGGATTTGCCCTCAGGCCTCGGCACCACCTCCCTAACATCATTCTTCATGATAGAAGAATACTCCTCCTGCATGGCCTCTCTCCAGACCTGCTAGTTAGTTGTCTCCTCATAGCTAGAAGGCTCAGAGTCAACGATATTGGCAACCATTGACATATAGCTACAGAACCGCTCAGGTGGCCTGCTCTCTCTGACCTCTCTCAAGGTATCCTGAAGCCACTTCAGCTTCCTCTTCCTTGAGCACACCTCTCCCACTGGAGTGGAAAAGTCCTCATCCCCATCAAAAGCCTGAACTCCTGAATGTATGTCTGTTGTCCTCCTTCCTGAACCTGTACCTGTAGATGCTAAAGTATTGTGTCAATTGTCCATCAGTGGACTACCTAGTGAACTGCTCTGCGAACTGCTCTGCATGTTGCCCAAAGCACCACCCCTCTGACCTTGCGAGCCACTACTCACTGATGGACCTGACACTGTAATCAATGTGCCTCCAAATCCCTGTCCACTGGATCCCTGTGACTAACTCAGCTGCTCCTGAGGGTCTGGTGAATCCAGATACTCTTAACTCTCGTGACCTCCTGAAAGCCCTGTCCTCCTCGAACTTCACATCCTGCCTGACAACAACTCTCCTTCGTGCAGGAATATAAATCCGAAAGGCTTTTGAGGTCCACTGTAGCCCACAAAGATGCCCTTCTCTGCAATGGGCTCTAGCTTGGTCCTCTTCTCCTTGGGTACATAGCAGTATGTAATACACCCAAAGATATGAAAGTTACCAACATCAGGCTTCTTCCCAGAAAAAGCCTCCTCCGGAGTCACATGCCCCAAGGCATGATGTGGACTCCTGTTCTGCAAATACACAGCAATGTTGTAGGCCTCTGCCCACAAAAACAAAGCTAACCCCTGATCATGTAGCATGGCTTTGGCAGCCCCAACGATGGATATGTTCTTCCTCTCCGTAGCCCCATTCTACTGGGGGTTGTAAGGAACTGTGAACTCCTTCCTGATGCCTGCCTCCACACAATAATCAACAAACTCACCAAGGGTGTACTCCCCTCCATTGTCTGACCTAAGGGACTTGATCTTCTAACCTGTCTGAGTCTCCACAAGAACTCTGAACTCCTGAAACTGCTTGAAGACCTCACTCTTGATCTTCAAGAAATAAATCTAGGTCTTCTTGGAGTGATCATCAATGAATAAAACATAGTACTCATATCCACTCAAGGAAACATGTGACATCCGACCGCTCACATCGGTATGAATCAGATCAAGAATCCCAATCGATCTGTTGTCACTGCTGGAAAAGGGGATTTGGCAAACTTCCCCATAGCACATCCTCTGCATGTATCAATGTGATCAGAACTAAAATCTGGCACACCTGTAGTGATCTCCCGCAATGTCCTCAAGGCCCCATGATACATGTGCCCCATCCTGCGGTGCCAAATCTCGCACAGCTCTGAACTCCTAGCTCTGCTGCCAGTACTACTGCTAAATGCCATGAGGGCCTAAAATGAAAACTTGTACACCCTGGCATGGCATACACCAATCACTCTAGTTGAATCAGGTGGAACGCCCTTGGGATATATAAGCACCTGCCCTCTCTTGAACAATACCTCATACCCTTTGTCCTCCAATGCTGAGACAGATATAAGGTTCTTCTTCATCCCTGGCACATATAGAATTTTCGACACTTTCAAGGGAGGTTTGGGTTCCCTATCAAATGTCAATGTCCCCACACCGACTGCTCTAACAATGTTGTCATCTCTGAGTACTACCTCTATATCAGTGCTACTCTTTGAAAGCTCTGAGAAGTACTCACAGATTCCTGTCATATGACGTGAAGCCCCACTGTCAACATACCAAATACCTGAAGATGCTCTGCTAGTGGAGGGAAGTGCACACTCCCTCTCAACCTCTGTGGCAGGTGATCTTGCACTAGTGGACTCACAAGAAATGAACCCAAACTCCCAGTCAAAGCTCTCTGAAAAGTCCTCTATCTCTGTTGATGTTGCCATGGTCTTGTTCTTTCCCTTTTTCTTCTTCTTCGGACACACAACTGCCTAGTGTCCCAACTTCTGACAATTCCAACACTTCACTTTGGAATAGTCCTTCTCCTTGTTCACCTGTTGTTTACCTTTACCTTTTCCTTTGCCCCCACCACCACTTGTGGAAGCTTGCTTCTTTCCCTTGCCCTTCTTGCCCCTTGCTAACAATGCTACATTGTCATCCTCCACTAGTTTGGCTGCCCCAAGATTGTTCTTTCTGATTTCATTTTGAATGCAATCATCCCACAATCTCTCCCAAGTGGGAAGGGTCTCCTGTGCAACAATCCCATCCAAAAAACTCACCCATGTCTTGGGAAGACCATTCAATGTAATCCGCACCAATTCAATGGGTGGAATGGCCTCTCCAACAGCTGCCAACTCATCTCTTACATTAGTGATCTTTGTGAGGTATGCAGTAACACCATCAGTCTTAGCCATCTTAATGGCCTTCAACTTCTCCCTTAGGACCATTTTCCTGTTTTCATCGGTACTTTGGTAGAGATTGGTCAATGTTGTCCACATCTCATGTGCAAGTGCCTTTCCTCTCACATGAGCAATGACATGGTCTTTAATACCATCCATAATCAGTCTCTTTCCCTTGGCATTCTTCTTATTAAAATCTATCAGCTGAACAGGGTCAGCAGGCAATGCTACTAGGTGTTGTGTGGTATGTACCATTAGGCCCCAGACTTCTGCCTCCTCAAAGATGTTCTGGATTCTCTCCCTCCATGTACTATAGTTGTTATGCCCATCCAACCTATCCTCCACCCTCAAGCCCAAAGACATGCTTGCTGTCTTAACAAACTGAAAATTTCAATGCTGTGGTAAAGGTTCAGTTTTTTGTGTGAAATATAAGTTTGCTGTAATTTTCACTTCTTGTCCCAAACTGCACTTTTCATCCACCCAAGCTCTGATACCATGTTGAAATTTTTTACCCAACCCCGATTATCAGTTTCTCCTTATTACTCCCATGTAGTTAAATGCTCATTCCCATAATCATACATTCAACAAGCTGGAAATAATAAATATTTCTAAAAACACAAATTCTGGAAATTTCAAAGTGCTGGAAAATGCAGAAATAAAACTCATAAATTATTTTAGCCACACACACAGAAAATGACACTGATTTTGGTCAATATGACCGTGGAAAAACCCCCTACAACTCTTCGGGAAAACCAGTTCGAAAGCTCTTCTTTATTTCTGAGAAATTGCTTTTATAGTGAAATAGAAATACACAGAAAATTCCAACAACTAGTATTTTACTTATCTCGAAAACCGTGCATAAACTCCACCTCGATTTTCATGTCAAACACAAACATAAATTTACAGCAAAAGGTATAGCCTTAAATGTTGTACGGACATCACCGAAATCAGTGCTGGAACAACTGTACGGCCTCCCTCGAAAACTGTGCCAAAGCTGCCTTGAAATTTGTGTTGTATGGCTGTTGTACGGACCTCGTTTTACGTGCTACTGAGCTGATGTACAGATGCCAAAAATAGAACTGTTTTGCTGTTGTACGGACCTCGATTTTCGTGCCTTCTTAATTTTTGTACGGACTTTGAAATCTGTGCCAGACTTGCTGCAATAAATGTTGCTCTTCCTTTCCTCGATTTTCATGCCACTTGCCTCAAAAATCATACTCCTGCTTGTACGGATTTGTTGAAATGAAGCCTCGATATGTGTGCCAAGGTTCTGCTCTCCTTCAAATCACTGCTCAGAAAATCTCCTTGCTCTCTTCTCTTCTTCTCTCAATCTGCTTTTGAAAGATTGAATGACCTTTTGTCTTCTTTTCCTCCTTTAACCTAACCCTAAGTGACTTTTAGGGAATCCCTAAATCCAATCGCTGAGATAGCTTTAGATCTAGGGCTGAGATTAAATGTGCATTTATATCTCACTTTCTATTTTTTCATTCTCCCCACTTTAATAGAGACCCACTTAGCCTTTTATTTCCAAAGTCACTTTTCACTTTCTAATTTCACATTGAATTTAATAAAGTCACTTTAAAATTAGACTTAGTAACTTTATCACTTATAAAGTCACTTTTAAATTAGATTTGACTTTACCACTTATAAAGTCACTTTAGGAGAAAATGTTAAATACATTTGGACACTTTTCCCTAGGCCAAAAATCAAAGATTTAGGGAACCACTTGTCCTCTATTATCCAAATTTTAACAGTTCTGGGAGTGAGGATTCATCAGGGGATTCAGTCCAGGAAAGTGAGAAGGGATTAGCCCTTCACTATTCCATCATTTTGATAGAGGAGGCCACTATTTGCAGAGGATCATTCAAGGCCAGCGTATTTCACTGGGATAGCGTTATTCCTCAAGGGAGGTCAAATTATGGGGTCATCCATTCCGGAATTCCTTTCTCGGCTTTTCTGGGTATTTGGAGGAGAGCTCATTCCCAGAGTTTCATATTTTTTTGAGCAGGGGGAACAGCCCCAAAAAGCCATCCTATTCCAGCAGTAGCACCAGCAGCAGCGTTTTGGAGATAACGCAGTCACTGATAGAGTAGCCATTCCTTGAGCATTTCTGATAGTATTTCCAACTTGCCTTGTGCAAGCCAAGGTGCCATCATTCTGATCACCTTTGTACTCATTGTATCTTTCAGTTATATAATAAAATGGCTCAGCATTCTCCATATTTTGCGTTGTTTATGTGATGTCTCTCTATTTGTTGTAGATTCATGTTTATGTTGCTTTATATTGATGTTTATTTCTATTCGGGATATTACAAGAAGCAACAGACCGAGGCAGTGCAGAGGCAGCAACTATGCAGCTCATCCAAGAGCCCAACAAGGGCAACACAGAGGCTTCAGAGACTACGCAGGCTTGACGCAGGCCCAGAAAGGGCAGCGCAGGGGTAGTAGGAGGCCAGCAGGGCTGACGCAAGCCTAGCCAGGGCAACACAGGGGCAGTGTAACCCAGTTTGGGGTGACGCAAGCCCTTCCTGAGCAGCGCAAGGGCTGGCACAGGCCATCAAGGCTGACGTAAAGGGCTTCAGAGCAGCGTTGGGGTTTATGAAGACTGAAAAGGGCTGAGTTCTGTAAATCCCATTTGAGGGTGTGAATTAGTCAGTTTTTCTATCTTTAGAACAGAGGTATAGCTGCAGTTCTTTTATTTCTCTGTCTGGTTAACCAGTTTGGTACCCAGATCTGTTGTACTTAGATTCTACTTAATCAAAAAAACCCTCCAGTAGCCAAAAGATCGGTTTTCCCGCATTGGGTTTTTCCGAGCACAATGTCCGTCGTAGATGCCTTCATGAATTTTTCATTGTGCATGTTATCTTCGATTTTTTAGATATGTATATGTTGTACTTAGATTCTCGCTTTTTAATCATAAAAACCCTCCCGCATTGGGTTTTTCCGGGGACAGTTATCCAGAAAATCCTTGTGTGCCACTTTGTCATTGTGCATGTTATTTAGTTTAGATCTGTATGTGTAGGTAGTTAATGTATTTACTTCAATGTTAATGCTGAAGATTTCACATTAATAACTTAATGTAAGTAGGAGAAGTAAATCTGAAATTTAACAGTAGCGTTTTTGTTTGAGCATATTCAGAAGTTATCACATGGTATCAAAGCGATTGCAAATCTAGTTGGAGCTCCAGCAGGACGACTGAAGAAATCTGTGTTGCAAAAAGCAACAGAGAAAGTAGCAGCAGTAGCAAATAAACCAGACCAAAGAAGGCAGCATAGCAACAAAAGGAAGCAGAGGCAAGGGCGGACGCAGCCTCCACGCGTACCCACGCACTTACTACGCAAAGGCAACGAATAAACTGCGCTAAGACCGTCTCGCTCATCGGCAGAGGCCAACCAAGGCGACGTAAACCGTGGTTAATTGTTGTTCAGTGCGGCTCAAGCCGAGCCGCGTACCCCGGCCAGCTGGCCGGGGTGAAAATTCGGGGTTTGCGTGCACTTGTTCAAAGCTAAGTTGATGAAGAGCAGGAGGAGAACAGCTTCTTAGAAGATTTCCTGCCAAAGAGATCTGTAAATCGATCAGAGGATCGAAGAGAGCTGATTCGTTTTGTTTGGCAGACTTCCAAAAGAGGGAAGTCAGTTGTAAGGGGGGAGCAGAGGGTGCTTGTCTCGCCAAGGACCCTAGATCTGAGTCTCTAGCATAGAGAGGAGGATTTGTTCCAACACATCTTCTAAGCAGATGGCGCCACATGGACTACCTGATCAGGATAGGTTGGATGGCCTGTCCAACTTTTCAATTTGGAAGGCTAGAATCCTGGTAGTCATGGAGGCATACGGCTTAAGGAAGCATACAGAAAAATTCTTGGCTACACGACCGATGCGAAGCTCCTGGAGAAGCATGAAGGAGTGGCACATGCCAAGTGCTTCATTATGGACGGGGTCAAAGATCATGTGGTTCCACACATAGCTGAGAAGGCAACTGCTCATGAGATGTGGGTAGCTCTAACCACACTATATGAAGGAAGATTCGCCCAGAGGAAGATGCTTCAGGAGAACCAACTGAGGTTATTCATGATAGCCAAGGGCGAGGAGATCAACCCTTTTCTATCCAAACTACAATCGATCCGAGATCAGCTGACTAGCATGGGGGTCAAGATAGATGACGATGTCATGGTGAGGACTGCTCTCAATGTAGTCACAAAGGACTGGGAAACTTTTGTCCAAAGTCTCTTGGGCAGAACGGACCTTCCCAACTGGCACAACATGTGGGGTATCCTCCGACAAGAGGAAATCTGCCAGATGACCAAAAGAAAGTACAACACTGGTTCGAGCAAAGTGAAGGAAGAAGAGGAAGATGCGGCCTTGGCATCAAAAAGGCAACAAGGGAGAAAATAGCGTGATCTGTCGAAGATCATGTGTTTCCAGTGCGACGAACTAGGACTTTGCGCCAGCAATTGTCCTCAGAAGAAAAAGGAAAAGGAAGCTTCTAGCTCCAAAGTTGTTGTAGTAGAAAATGGCTCCGAAGATGACGTAGCCATGAGTGCTCAGGAATCATGAAAGTGGGGTGATCTTGATCTATAGAGAAACTATAGAGTGAGGGCAGGATCCTTCAGTAGCCCAACCCTTGGATCACATATGAGCTACAGGAGCCTTAAGACGGTAGCGAGACAAGCGGAACAATGGGTGCAGAAGATCATGGATGGAGCAAAGGAAGAGCTGGATGCTAAGAGGAAGCAGCGCATTGCAGATGTCGCAGCAACGTAGCAACAGCAACGCAAAGAGGCTTATGTGACTTCAGCAGCGCAAAACAGGCTTGCTTACGCAGTGCAGAGCTGCAGCAGCGCGGCGTAGCAGCAACGTAGGGGACTTCAGCGTAGAGGCAGCGCAGAGGAGGTTTGCTTACGCAGTGCAGAGCTGCGGCATCGCAACAGCCTCCAGATGACAGCACAAAGCAGCAGCCTATGTGTTGAGATTTTGTGTATTTTGGGGAGCGCCAATTGTGCTCTAGCTCCCAAATTTTGAGGAAGAACTAGAGTACACTTGATCTACAAGACCCAAAAATTGATTTGGGAAATTTCATCTGGTTTAGGAGATATTAAATTTATTAATTATTTTAAGTGTATTTCCTAAGTTAAAACTTAGGGAACTTAAATAGTTAATGTAAATTTAATTAAACATGTGATGAAATTGTCTTAAGTGACACGGATCAAGCTTTCTTTTAATCTTAGCCCTTGATTCAAGATCTAATCATGGCCATTGATTTGTCAACGAGAAAAGTATAAAGGAAAGGCTTGGGGTCATTTGTAAAGACACACAGAAGTAGAGCACTGAAGCTAAGTTGAGATTCTAGGGCAGGGTTTGATAAGAATACTCAGAAGTGTTTCAGCTATAGAGAGGGGAATTTAGGCCAAGGGGATGATCTGATCCCAGGGTCTAGAATACACAAGAGGCAGAGACTAGCTCAAGGACAACGCAGAAGAAGAGAGCAGCAACAGCAGCAAGGACAGCGTGATTTTCAGCAAGAAACCCTCAGAGGGTTACGCAGAGACCCTTAGGGGCAACGTAGTGACTGCGTCACCCAGTCTGGGGTAACGCAGTCTCTTCCAGAGCAGCGTTGAGGGTTGGAGGTGCTTCAAAGGTTGACATAGAGGCTTTCACGGGCAGCGCTGGAGTTTCTAGGCCCTAGTCTTGGCTGAGTTCTGTAAATCTCATTTGAGGGTGTGGATCAGTCATTATTTTGGCCCTAGATCAGCGAGTGAGCTATAGACCTAGTATTTTCTCTGTCGGGATCTCTAGATCTGGAACCCAGATTTGTGTATTCAAAAATATTCTTAATAATAAAACCCTCCAGCAACCAGATATCGGTTTTCCCACATTGGGTTTTTCCAGGGACTATTTGTCCAGAAATAACTGTCACTTTGTCAATGTGTGCATGAATTTGTTCTAGATGTGGATTGGTAGAGATCTATTATGTGTTTTGCTTCGATTTTAACTTGAATTTATTCAATTAATAACTTGTCTAAGTAGGAGGAGCATAACCAGATTAATAGTAATAATTTCTGCATAAAGTATAAGGATTCAGAAATTTCTACACTATGGAGCTTCAGTGATGAGATGCATTCCAACTGACTTGTCTGTCAAAAATTGGGCAGGAGTACTTCAGTTACTTGCTCTTAGCAACTGAGTTGTAGTGCAGCAGTTGGCAGCACAATGCAGTAGATTGAGAGGGAGCTGCAGTACAGATGTGGTAGTGGTGGTGGCAGCATCATGGGCAGCAGTACGGGAGAGCAACATCAGCACAGTGATGAAGGGTAGCAGACCAAACATCAGCGCAGAGACCCACACCAAAGATCAGTGCAGAACTTCGGGGTGAAGTATTGTTGCTAGAGAAAATTCCTTGCTAAGAGGGAGTGTTGACATTTTGAGGTGTTGGGGTAGCATCGGATGTGCTCTAACTCCCAAACTTTGTGGAGGGACTAGAGTACATGAGATCTCCAAGACCAAGAAAGCTATTTAAGAAATTCCATCATGTTTAAGAGATATTTAATTAATTAATATTTTTAATTAAGGACCCTAAGTGCAACTTAGAAAAATAAAAGATTAAAGTTAATTAAATTAAACATGTGATGAAAATGACTTAAGTCACATGGATCAAGGTCGATTCAAGATTAGATCACGACCGTTGATGTTTCAATGAGAAAAGTATAAGAAGAGGGCTTGGATCAGTTGGAGAACACACACCGTGGCAAAGCACTAAAACTAAGCTGGAATTCTAGGGCGTGGTTTGCTAAGAATTTCACAAGTGTTTCAACTATAGCGAGGGGCAGTATTGGCGAGAGGGATGGTTTGATCTCAGGCCAAGAGTGAAACGAGGGAAGAGAAGCAGCAGACTGAGGCAGCGCAGAGGCAGTGTGAAAGTTTTTGAATATTACTTTACGCAGAAACACTATTGTTAAATCTGGTTATACTTCTCCTACTTAATCAAGTTATTAATGCTGAAATTAGATTAATATCGAAGTAAACACATAACAGACTTTCACCGATTCAGATCTAAGCAAAGATACATGCACATAGACAAAGGACACACAAGAATTTTTGGACAACTGTCCTCGGAAAAACCCAATGCGGGAAAACCGGTCTTCTGGCTGCTGGAGGGTTTATATTATTAAGTAGTTTCTGAATACAACAAATTTGGGCACCTTACTGGTTAACCCGACAGAGAAAAATAAGATCTACAGCTAACCTACTGTCCTGAGGACTGAAATTTTGACTGATCCACACCCTCAAACGGGATTTACCAAACTCAACCAAATTCTACCTCTAGAAACCCCAGCGCTACCCCTGAAGCCCCTACGTCAGTCCTGCTAGCCTCTACATGCCTCTGTGCTAGCCTGGAGAGGGCTACGTAACCTCATACTGGGTGGCATAGTCCCTATGCAGCGCTAAGATGCCTCTGCTTAACCCTGGAGGGCCTCCTGCTACCCTTTTTGGGCCTACGTAGTGGCTGAAGCTCTCTGCCCTGCGCAACTGCTCTGTAGTTGTTGCTACTGCTCCTACTCCTCTGCGCTGCTCCTGGTTGCTGACTCTCTGCCTCTTGTTGATTCTTGGCACTGGGATCAAATCATTTCCTTAGCCAATACTACCCCTCTCTGCAACTTAAACACTTCTGAAAATTTTTAGCAAACCCGCCCTAGAATTTCAGCTTAGTCTCAGTGCTCTGCCTCCGTGTGTGTGTTCTCCAAATGACCCCAAGCCTTTCCTTTATACTTTATCGTTGGGAAACCAATGGCCATGATCTAATCTTGAATCGATGGTTAAGATTAAAAGAAAGCTTGATCCAAGTGACTTGAGTCATTTCCATCACATGTTTTAATTAATTACCTTTAATATTTTAATTTTCCTAAGTTAGACTGAGGGTCCTTAATTAAAAATATTAATTAATTAATTATCTCCCAAACTAGATGGAATTTCCCAAATCGCTTTCTGGGTCTTGGAGATCTCATTTACTCTAGTCCCTCCATAAATTCTGGGAGCTAGAGCACATCCGATGCTACCCCAACACTCAAGAAAACTCAACACTCCCTCTTAGCGAGGAATGTGCTCTAGTACAACTCTGCTTCACCCCGGAGCTCTACACTGATCTCTGGTGTGGGTCTCTGCACTGATGTTGGACCTGCTGCCCTTCATTAGTGTGTTGTTGCTGCCTTTTTGTACTGTTGCCCATGACACCGCCACATCTGTACTGCAGCTCCCTCTCAATTTGTTGCATCGTGTTGCCATCTGCTGCACTGCAACTTCAGTTGCTGAGAGAAACATCTGAAGGTCCTACCCAATCTTTGACAGACAAGTCAGTTGGGCTGCATCCTCATCACTGAAGCTCCATAGGTTGTTGATCTTTGCTGACATCTGGAGACAGTTACAGCTCTGTACTGCCTAAGCAGACCTCCACTGTGTTGCTGAACTCACATCAACCCTTACACTGAAATCTACCACGTTGTTGTTGTGGTGTGTTGTCCTCCTGAAAACTCTATGCTATTGCAGTTCTGCTCTGCGTAACCAGCTCTGCTCAGCGCTGCATAAGTCACATCATCCCTTGCGCTGTTGCTGCTATGCCGCTACTGCATCTACACTGCGCTGCTCCCGACAGCCTTCAGCGCCGCCTCTGCTTCATCCGTGATTCTCTGCACCAACTACTTCATTTGTCTTGCTACTGTCTTAAAGCTCCCGTAGCTCGGATGTGATCCAAGAGATGAGTTGCTCAAGGATCCTGCCATCACTCTTTAGCTGCTCTACAGATCCATGTCACCCCACTTCCATGGTTCATGAGCGCTCATGGCTACGTCATCTTTTGAACCATCGTCCGCCACAACAACCTTGGAAGTAGAAGCTTCCTTGTCCTTCTTCTTCTTAGGACAATTTCTGGCGAAATTTCCTAGTTCACCGCACTAGAAACACTTGATCTTGGATAGATCACACTTCTTCTTCCTTTGCTGCCTCTTTGATGCCAAGGCTGCATCTTCTTCCTCTTCCTTCTTCACCTTACTTGACCTCGTGTTGTACTGCCTCTTGGTGAATCGACGGAGTTCTTGACAAAGGATTGCCCACATACTGTCCCAATTGGGAAGGTCCGCTCTACCCAAGACACTTTGGACAAAAGTTTCCGTATTGAGTGCAGTCCTTACCATCACATCATCCTCCACCTTTGCCCCCATGGCAAACAACTGATCTCTAATCACCTGTACTCTGAAAAGGAAGGGCTCTATTTCTTCTCCCTTGGTCATCATGAATGACCGTAGTTGATTCTCCAGAAGCATTCTCCTATGGACGGACTTTCCCTCATATAGGGCAGTTAAGGCCTTCCACATCTCATTAACCGGTTTCTTTTCAGCTATGTGTGGAACTATATGATCCTTAACCCCATCCATTATGAAGCGTGTGGCGTGTGCCGCAGCTTCCTCGTGCTTCTCCAAGAGATCTGCATCGGTCGGCATGGCCAAGACTTTTTCTGCATCGTCCCTTAGACTGTATGCCTCTATGACTACCAAGATTCTGGCCTTCCAAACTGCGAAGTTGGACAGACCATCCAACCTATCCTGATCACGTAGTCCGTGAGGTGCCATTTGCTCCGTAATTCTGTCGGAACTCCTCTTCTCTATGCCAGAGACTTGGATCTAGTATCCTTGGTGAAATAGGCACCCTCTGCTCGCTCTTACAATTGACCACCCCTCTTGGAAGTCTGTCAAATCAAACAAATCAACTCTCTTCGATCCTCTGATCGATCTGCAGATTTCTTTGGCTGGAAATCCTCTCAGAAGTTGTTCTCCTCCCTCTCTTTGTCACCTAATTCTTAGGCTAAATTCTGAATCTTCAGAAATTTAACCCCACTAGCAAACTTCTGAAGCTCTGCAACACTGCTTCCGGCACTCTGAAACAACAACGGCTTCATATCTGTGTCACCCTCGCTGCCCTCTGCGTAATCAGACAGTCCTAGCACTATCTCTGTGCTGCCTCTGCGCAGTAAGTATGCGGGCCTGCGTGGAGACTACGTCACTCTGGCCTCTGCATGGCTCTACTCCCTCTGCTGCTACGCTGTCCCTTCTGGTCCGGCTTTCTGCAGATGTTGCTGCGCTGTCCCTTCTGGTCTGGCTTTCTGCAGATGCTGCTGCTTTCTACAGCGAGAATTCTTCAGTCTTCTGCTGGTGATCCTCCTAGATCTGCAATCGCTCTGATACCATGTGAAAGTTTCTGAATATTACTTTATGCAGAAACCCTAATGTTAAATCTAGTTATACTTCTCCTACTTAATCAAGTTATTAAGCCGAAATCAGATTAATATCGAAGTAAACACATAAAAGACTTTCACCGATTCAGATCTAAGCAAAGATACATGCACATAGACAAAGGACACACAAGACTTTCTGGACAATTGTCCCTAGAAAAACCCAATGCGTGAAAACTGGTCTTCTGGCTGCTGGAGGGTTTATATTATTAAGTATTATTAAGTGAAATCAAGGCACAAGGCATTAGGACGTTGGAGATCCAAGCTAAAGTTGGCAAGGTCAAGTTACTACTAGCTGTTGGAGTCAAAAGGGTAGCCGTTTGAGGTAAAGAATCAGAACCTGTCCTCATAATCCCTCGAGCCTTTCCTGCTAATTACATCTCCCATCTCATCTTACTAGGCCATGGAAGGGTATGCTCTGGCACACTTTCATCTCTTATCACAACTGGTGAAGTTAAGCCTGGGTCACACATACTCTGTCGCTGCCCATCTTAATATGTTATTGGAGGATATCAGATATTTCAATCATAGGGTTGAAATTCAAGTCTAGGAGACCCAGTCTTTGAGACTGCAGATGCAAGAAATGGCCAACTCTATCCAGATGGTTTATGTGCAACAACAAAGGGGGCATAATTCCTTTCCTTCTCCACTTGATTAAGCATCAAATCTTATTGATAACTTTGTTTCCTTTCAGATTCCGTTTTTGCATATATAGGGTCAAGATTTACCCTTTAAGTAGTGTTGTATTTATTTTTTGTCATTTTTTCATGTTGAAATTGTTTCCTCATATCTCACTCTTTAGCAGACACTATACTACAGGTTTTGTGATTTCTGTTTCAGAATTATATGGTAGATCTGTAAGTCATATCTGGTCAAAAGAAGGGGCATAGTCTAATGTCCCAAATTCGTAGATGGAAACTGAAGTTACAAGAAAAATAATAATTGCTTAGGTTGCTGCATCGAACATTAGGCTTAACAAAGCTGAAACAATAGCAATAAAGATGCATAGTCAAAGAAACAAAAAGTAAAATAAAGATATTTCACATCAAGACATGAATCACTTACGAAAATGAAAAATAACTGGTTCTGAATGAAAAATCTTCCCCACACCATGCCCAACAAACCGTCTATCAACACTATAACCATATTTGGCTGCATGTTCACTGAAAAGAATCACAACATTAGCAACTTCAATATTTAAGGTAACTTTATTGTTATACAGTAAAGCAACAGGCATTCCTAATGCGTATTTTCATGATCATGGAACGAATAATTTAAACCAAATTCCAGTAATGCTTCAGTCAAAATATACCAATTTGGCAAAATACAGAGACAGACTTCGTTAGGTGAGAAGTGATGAGAATTTGGAGGGGTGGTGATTAATTCAAATTCTCTCCTTGATAATTACTTGTGAGATTACTTGATTTACTTATGTCTTCTGTTATTAGCTTATTTAGTCTTTCATCAAGTCAATTACCAAAACACAAGAGACAAATTTAGGCTGTTCGAGCCAGGGCAAAACCCCTCCCTCTTGGAGAGGAAAACCCACGAGAAATTCTTCTTATAGACTTTCAAATGACAAGTACCATGATCATGACACAGACCCTTGACCTTTGTAAGCCTTCAAGACCTTGTCACTGATTGATCCTTCTCTCCTGCACCGCCCTGCACTGCCTTGCACCTTTCTGCACCAGAACTAGAGAACTCAGTCTCTACTTGTATTCTTCTTCTTCCTTTGTAACTTTAGCTTTGCTGACTGTCTACTTGTCTTATAAAGAACAGTCCTTAGCTTAACGCAGCCCTTACTTCAGCACAGTCTCCTTTTTCACTTAATAGCAGTCCTTAAATACAGTCATATATTTTCGCACTTTGTTTCACTTTAACTCAGCAATACATTCCACACCTTGACAGAGCTGAACACAGCCCTTATCCACACTTTAACTCAGCACCTTAATCCGCACTTGAAGGCAGTCTTCTTCAGCTCCTTCATCCGCAGCAGAACGCAGCAGAACACAGCCCTTATCCACACTTTAACACGGTTGAATGTTTCCCTGACTTCACATGTATTTCAGACCTCACCACGCTGTATTGTCACAGAAACATACGCACTTCTACTCTTCAAATGAACTGAAGCTACCTTTATATATATAGTGCACTTCTGTTTTTAGGCCAACGATACAGCTTGCTTGTAGGCCGACTTTATCACTGCTATAGGCTGACTTTGAAAGGCTAATATTCCAGCGTTAATGAGGTTGTCTTGAGCCATTCCTTTGCAGATATGTGACAAGGTCTTGGAGCATACCCTTTGACTAGAAACTTCATATATATGACTCTTAAATACATTTATAACTAGAAGACAAATCCTACTAGACATAAAAAAAAAAGTCTATTGACCTATAATAAAAATCTTGCTCATTAAACCCATTAAGCAAGCATAACAAAAATACATTTTATTATCTTTGTCTTCTTCTTTACATAAATACATAATTACATAGTCAATATGAAGACCGATCCTAGTTACACTTTCCAACATGAAGAAGTGCTACCAATGCATCTACATACTAAGGCTAGTTTAGCCAATTTAATTACAAAGACAGCAAGTCAAAGGGTTCATAAAACTTAATCCATCCAGCATCTCCAATCACCTTCCTTTTATATGAAATGAACAAAATTCCTTGAATATCCATTCTAAAAAGGACAATAGGTCAAAATCCATATAGGACAAGTAGTAAAAAATTGAATAAAATATGATGAATGATATGTCTTACAATGACCTTCATGACAGTATATCCACATTGACAAGTCATGTTGGTTGAATGGCAATGTTCTCTGGTTAGATCATGTCCCTTCGTTAGGATTTAACAGTTCATTTAATATTATTATTATAATAATAATATAATGGTTCCTTTCCCTTAGAAATGCTTTGTCCTCAAAGCATATTTATGGAAAAAATTTATCATTTATTATGGTTCGGAATGCCTTTTCATGATTCTTGATTCTTATAGTTGTGGCGATTAATGACACAAGATGATATAATCTTCTAAGCACTGAGAAGAACTTTTGAATTGTAAGAGGATCTAACCACCCTAATTTGATTCTTTATGGAACATTGTGCTTACAAGATTCCAAACATGAATTTTTATTATGATGCGAAATAGAACTAGCATCAATATTCTTCAAAATATAGGTCAATTATTTTTATTCGATGTGATGTTGATACACTGATTGCTTAAGGTATAGGCTATTGTGATTAGGATGTTCATATAGTGACTCTGTAACTTGATCTTTCCTTGTCATAGGTGTAATGTTTTCTTCATCAACTTTGATCTCTAAAGATATCCTTACTTCAATTAGATTTGCATCTTCCTGAATTGTGATGTTGATTGGATCTATATTCATTCCTTTCTCCATGACTTGGAGTTTTACATTTAAGACTTTTCTAGTTCCATTGCTTCAGTCATTATATCTTTACTAATGAATGCTTCCTTGTTGATAAGATGTGCTAACTATTATTGCAGCAACCTATTATCAGTTTTTAGCCTCTTGATTTCTGTAAACAATTTTTTACTGGTTTTTAAAATGAGAATTTTCATCATTCTCAGAAACAACCTCGTCATATTTTCCTTTAGATCTTGATTTTATTGTGGTAATTCGTTATTGAACTATTTCTCATTTTTTAATTCCTTAATTTGAGCAAGCAACTCTTGATTACAATTTTTTAGGCAAGAATTTTCTTCATCCTTCTCCAATAAGCTTTTCTCAAGTTTTATCTTGATGTTTTGATTCTCCACTTGTAAATTTTGATTGCATTGGGCTGTGATGCATTGTACGAATGATGCTTGATGCTTGACTTGTAAGTTAGATTTTCTTTTCTTAGAATCCAAGATCACATGTTTCTCAATTTTGTTTTTCCAAATTCTTGTATTGAGCAATCGAACCCATTTTTGAGTTCTGTTTGAAGTTGATAAAATCATATCTACTGATATCCCGTGATTATAGACAAAATTGCTTCAATAGTACCTGTTACTGCTCAAACTAGCAAGGGTCCTAGGATGGGTTCCTATAGAGCGACTACTAGGTCAAGTGGCAACAATGGAGCAATAGCCCACAGTCACCTCAGCTAAAGCTCCCTACTCTTTACGGACTCTCACCAATGGGAGGTGTTGTCGCTCAAACTGTACAAACACAGTGCTACAACGACTCAGGTCGGCAGTTGTCACACTGATCCTCGACCTCTCCGTTCTAGTTGTCTCCCAACAACATGCTATGGGGGGTAGTCCCTATGAAAGAAGGAAATGAGAGAAAAGTTGGAAACCAACGATTCTGTGAAACACGATTCAATGTGTGAAAGTTTCAAAACAAAAACCCTACTGCAGTGTCTTCATCTACTTCGCCTACTTGTATGATTAACTTAACAAGTTATTAATCTGAATTATTCAGAAAAACATTAAAGCAAATACAAACTGCAACCTACACATCTAAAAATCATTTACTGAAAAACAAGCACATGTGACAAAATTACATAGATTTTTCGGACAAATGTCCCCGGAAAAACCCAATGCGGAAAAACCGGTGCAGCAACTCTAGAGGATTTTATTATTATGCAAAATCTGAATACAACGATCTGGGCACCATAAAAGGTTTGCCCTACAAATAAATTACACAGTAGTTGTACCTTTCACTCGGAGACAGAAAATATGGTTGATTCAACCTTCTACAGGGAATTATGAATACGAGCCCTTTCTGGCCCACTGGAACCCTCAGCATTGTCTCTGCAGCCTCTGTGTCATCCTTTATTGGCCAGCATACCCACTGCGTCACCCTGACTGGTGTTGTGTTGCTTCTGTGCTGCCCTGGCTGGGCCTGCGTCACCCTAGCTGGGTCTTTGTTGCCCCTGCGTTGCCCTGGTTGGGCCTGCGTCACCCTGGCTAGGCTTACGCTGCCTCTGTGTAGTCTTCTACATGGTCCTGGCTGGACTACATCCCTCTGGCTAGCCTCTGTGTTGCTTGGTACAAGCTGCCAATCTGCTATTGTATTCTCAGCCTCAGATCAGATCATCCCTTGTCGATCTCTGCCCCTCACTGCACTGCAAACTCACATCAAATTCCTCAGCAAACCCCGCCCCAGAAATTCGACTTAGCTTCAGTGCTCTGCAATGTGTGTGTCTGTTCTCCAACTGACCCCAAGCCTTTCCTTTATACTTTTCTCATTGGAAACCAACGGTCGTGATCTAATCTCTTATCAACGGCTGAGATTAAAAGAAAGCGTACCATGGATATGTCCTCACAAAGTTCAATGCTCTGAAGAAGAGACACAATGAGGATGTACCAGAGTTTATAAGGAGGTTCAATAAGCTCTATAATAACCTCCCCGCTAAAATAACGCCTCCCCAAGCAGCTGCTAAGGTGGTCTTTGCAGGAGCTTTTGAGCCGGATTTTGCGTTCACCTTAAGAGAAAGAAGATCCACATCTATGGATCAGATCCAGACTGATGCGTTGGAGGTAGAGGCACACTTTGCTTCTACTGCTAAGTTCAAGGGGATGACAAAACATGAAGCTAGAAGGAAGAAGGGAGAGGAGGCTTCTACCTCAAATCAGGAGAGGGAATCACAGAAGTATAGACTTGAACAAATGAACAAGCTGATTAAGAACCTCTCAAATAAGCTGGTTAAGCTTGAATCGAAGGCCAAGAATTCCCCTCCTCGTTCCAACAAATGATTCCTAACCCGGGGTTTAATCCTCAATATCGGAGGCCCCCTCTGCTGCTGTTGCAACAGGCTGAGGAAGTCACAAACATCCAAGAAGATCAATTCCTCACCTACTTTGATGATGAGGAGGGTGAACCCATCCTGCAAGGGGAACAAGAAGAAGAGGAAGTCCCTCCAGAGGATCAAGAGATTGACAGCTACTGCGGGCAGTTCGTGGATCTCATGCAGGCTCAACTCCACAAGAAGTATGACCTCGGGTCCTTCAGAAAGAGTGTGAAATTTTCAAGAGGAAAATATTTCTGCAATACTTGGTTTATTTCTCCTACTTATGAGATAAGTTATTTACAGATGGTTCAGTAAATTGTGAAATAATCACATTTGCAAATCTTCACTATTGTTAAGAGCATAAGAACAGAAAGATAATTTACACCAATAGCACAATAGAAATAACCATATGAACACAGATGTTTTTGTACAATTGTCCCCGGAAAGTGCATTTACAAGAGTCTAATGAGCAGAGAAAAATTTGCAAACACCTAGTTGAATTCTCTAAACCTCCCAGATAGTTTTCGGACCCTCGGGGTGACCTCCTTCACCCTCTACGTCATCCAGCATGAATGCTCTACGCAGTCCCTATCTAGACTGCGTGATTCTGCATGGAGGGGTTCTTGCAGCTGATCAGCTCACCCTTCCCTTCACCCTCCTGAGTTCTGCTTCCCGATAACTAACTCCTCCCTCCTCCTTCTGCTTTTGCAACCCAATCTCTACAAACTCACCCACTAAAATCGATTTCCTTCGGGTACTGAGAGTGTCCCCAGCTTGATTTCCAAATGGCCCTCGAGTCTCTTCTTATAGTCTTCTCGCTGATGAATCAACAACCAAGATTATAACTTTAATCAATGGCTCAGATTAAAAGATGACATGATCTTCGTCTTCTAGAAGATTCACACTCTGCTAACTTAATACCCTTTAATTATTTAATTTCCCTAAGTTTATACTTAGCGTCTGCATTAAAATAATTAATTATTTTAATAAAGTCATATCTGAGTGGAATTTCCATTAACGATTTATGGGTTCTCTGGATCACTGATGTCTAAGCCTCTCTACCAAAAATGAGACTTAGAACACCTTCCAATGCTATAGAAATCAACACTCCCTCTTAGCGAGGAAAGTGTTTACACAATATACCATTGTACTGCTCTGACTCTACATCATCTGATGCGCTGATGGTGTCCTGGCTGCTGCCCCTCATCTCTGCGCTACTGCTTCCTGTATTGCTGCCCTGTCACTGCAACATTCGTACTGCAGCTCCCTCTTCTTTTGAAGACCACCCTTTCCTCTAGTGGAAGGGGTTCTCGACCATCCCCATCTTCTCTCTGAAGTAAGTGAATTTGATCTTACTTAGAGCCTTTGTGAGGATATTTGCTACTTGTTCACCTGTAGGAGTGTATCGCAACTGTATTGCTCCCTTCTGGACATAGTCCCTGATAAAGTGACATCGAATGTCAATGTGATACGACTGGTCATGAAACATAGGATTTTCAGAGAGCTTGATGAAACTTTGATTATCACACATAATCTCGGTTGGTTCTATCTGCTTCTTGAGTAAGTTCAAGAGCAATTTGCAGAGCCATATGGCCTCGCACGAAGTTGTGCTTGCTACCATGTACTCTGCCTCGGCTGAGCTCAGCGCCACGGACTTCTGTTTCCTACTACACCAGGAGGTCATTCCTGATCTGAGACTGAAACAGTACCCACTGGTACTTTTCCGATCTACTGTGCTTCCAACCCAGTCTGCATCTATGAACCCACTCAACTGGATCTCATTTCCCTTGGTGTACTTTAGCCCATACTCGACTGTCCCTCTCAATTATCTTAGAATATGTTTGGCTGCTGCCTGAGCCTCCTGGTTCCACCATGAAACGACCGAGAGTATTCACCGGCATAACATGTCCGCCCGTGTTTCGACTCGTATAACATCAATGACCCGATGAGTTGTCTGTATAATGTGAGATCAGACTCATCATCCTCTGATGTGTCTATCTTCTTCCAGTTAGTAATCATTGGCGTGGCCATGGGTCTACAGTCTTCCATCAAAAATCTTTTCAAAACCTCTGTTGTGTATCTTCCTTGTCCTAAGAATATTTCCCCTTCCTGTTGCCAAACTTCTAAACCAAGAAAATAGTGCATCCATCCTAGATCCTTCATGTCGAATTCTGTTGCCAGATTCTCCTTGTAGTCTTTGATGAGCTTGGATGACCCGGTCAAAAACAAGTCATCCACATACAGAACAAGAATAAGCAGCTCATCTCTTACTCTTAAGTAGTGTAAGTTGGGATCTGCGTCACTTTGGACGAACCCCATCTTCTGCAAGTAGCCATCAATCTGACCATACCATGCCCTTGAGGCTTGTTTCAAGCCATACAAGGCTTTCTTAAGTCTGTAAACATGAGTCTTCTGCTCATGTGTCTCGAAGCCCTCTAGCTGCTCTATGTACACTTCCTCCTCTATCACACCATTCAAGAACGCAGTCTTGACATCCATCTGGTGAATCTCCCATCCCATCTGTGCTGCCAGAGAGATGATGGATCTGATAGAAGTGTATCGTGCTACTGGAGCAAAGGTTTCTTCATAGTCAATGCCTTCCTTCAGGGCATACCCCTTTGCTACAAATCTTGCTTTGAATTTCTCTATACTGCAATCTACAACATATTTGATCTTGAAGATCCATCTGGATCCCACAACAGATATGTCCTGTGATCTAGGGACTACTTCCTAGACATCATTTGTCATGATGGAGCTATACTCCTCCACCATGGCATCTATCCATACCTGATGCTGAGCTGCTTCCCGAAAGGTAGAAGCCTCTCCAACTTGAGCTAACAGCGCTTGATATCTGTCAGGTTGTTTCCTTATCCTCTTCCCTTCTCTAGGTACTCCAACAAATCCTTCTACATCTCTAAGAATCTGTTGGAGTTCTATGCTCGGTCTCCCATCAGTGGTGGGCGGTCTCACTTGTTCTTCCAACTGTTCTTCGTCGGAGGAGCTTCCCTCAGAAAAATTGTGCCTTGGAGAGGCACTGGACCTCTTCTCCATAGGTCGTTGAGGCTGCACTAGTGGATCTTCATCAATCTGCGTATTTGTGGCCATCTCTCGAGATTTTCTAAAGGCTTTCTCCTCCAAGAATTTTACATCCCTTCTTACCACAACTTTCTTGCTCTCTGGAATATAGACATGGTATGCCTTTGCATTCTCACTGTAGCCCATCATAAAACCCTTTTCTGCAGTTTGATCCAACTTCTTCCTCTTTTCCTCTGGAATGTGGCAGTATACTATACTGCCGAATATCCTGATGTGGCTCACTTCTGGCTTGCTGCCTATGAACACACTTTCGGGAGTAACCTTCCCCAAAGCTCTATTGGGAACTTTGTTCTGAATATAAATTGTTGTGTTGCAGGCCTCTGCCCATAAGAATTTGGGCATCTCCTAGTCGTACAACATTGCCCTTGCAGCTTCTATTATGGTCTGATTCTTCTGTTCTGCAACTCCATTTTGTTCTGAATTGTAAGGAGTTGTCCACTCTCTCTTGATGCCTTCCTATGCACAAAAATTTGTGAAGTCTTTATCGATATATTCTCCATCGTTATCTAACCTTAATTTCTTGATCTTCTTTCCTGTAGAGTTCTCCACCAATGCCTTGAAATCTTTAAACCGATTAAATACTTCATCTTTGGTCTTCAGAAAATAGATCCAAGTTTTCCTAGAATAATCATCAATGAAGGTGGCAAAATACTTTGCCCCACTGAGAGTTGTTGCGGACATCGGACCGCAAGTGTCAGAGTGTATTAACTCTAATACACCTTTTCTCTCCTGTTGCTTCTTGGAAATGCTCCCTTAGCGTACTTCCCTAGTACGCATCCCCTGCAAACTTCGTCTTTCTTTGTGCTGAGTTCAGGAGCACCTATGACAGTATTTTTGAGAATCCCGAAGGCTCCATGATGTAAATGCCCCATCCTTCTATGCCATAACTCATTCAGATCTCTGTCGTCTGTGCTGCCGATCAGGGCCACCGGAGATTCAAGTTGGAGCTTATACAGCTTGTGACTCCTTACTCCAATTTGTGCCTTTTTGCTCCAATTAGGGTGTTTGACATACACCTTATCTCGAATAAAGTATACATCATAGCCCTTGTTCTGAAATTGAGACACCGAGAGCAAATTCATCCCCAACCCTGGTACATGCAAAAAATTCGTGGCTCGAATCTTGTTGCCATTCTCCGTCTGAAATGTTACGGTACCTCTCCCGATGGGGCTACATTTTTGCCTTATTTCCCATAGTTATTTGGAAATTCATCTGCTCTTCTAGACAACTCGAAAAACATTCTCGAATCCCCGTCATATGATCAGATGCTCCACTGTCAATATACCAAAACACTTGGAGGAGCTGTGCTTGACACATAGGCAAGATCCTCCTCTAGTCTGGATGCCAGCACCTTCATGTCATGTTCTCTCTGCATTTCTGCGTACTCTCGAGGACTGCGTGAACCCTTCCTTAGGTCCATAGCAAATCCTCCCTTCCTGTTTTTAGCCCTTTGCTCTGATACCATGTGAAATTTTCAAGAGGAAAATATTTCTGCAATACTTGATTCATTTCTCCTGCTTATGAGATAAGTTATTTACAGATGCTTCAATAAATTCTGAAATAAACACATTTAAAGATCTTCACTATTATTAAGAGCATAAGAATAGAAAGATAATTTACACCAATAGCACAATAGAAATAACCATATGAACACAGATGTTTTTGGACAATTGTCCCCAGAAAAAACCCAATGTGAGAAAACCGATGTAGCAGATGAGGGTTTTATATTTATCTTCAGAAATGGAAAGTACATTTACAAGAGTTTGATGATCAGAGAAAAATTTGCAAACACCTGGCTGAATTTTCTAGACCTCCCAGACAATTTTCGGGGTGACCTTCACCCTTTGCGTCATCCAGCGTGAATGCTCTACGCAGTCCCTCTCTGGACTATGTGATTCTGCGTGGAGGGGTTCTTGCTGCTGATCAACTCAACCTTCCCTTCACCCTCCTGAGTTCTGCTTCCCGATAACTGACTCCTCCCTCCTTCTGCTTCTGCAACCCAGCCTCTACAAACTCACCCACTAAAATCGATTTCCCTTGCTTCAGAATCGATTTCCTTCGGGTATTGAGAGTGTCCCCGGCTTGATTTCCAAATGGCCATCAAGTCTCTTCTTATAGTCTTCTTGTTGATGAATCAACGGCCAAGATTATAACTTTAATCAATGGCTCAAATAAAAAATGACTTGATCTTCGTCTTCTAGAAGATTCACACTCTGCTTAATTAATACCCTTTAATTATTTAATTTCCCTAAGTTTATACTTAGGGTCTGCATTAAAATAATTAATTATTTTAATAAAGTCATATCCGAGTGGAATTTCCACAAACGATTTCTGGGGTTCTCTGGATCACTGATGTCTAAGCCTCTCTACCAAAAATGAGACTTAGAACACTTTCTGATGCTACAGAAATCAACAAAGAGAACCCGAGGGCAAGAACAAAATGAAGAGTCAATATCAACAGAACAAACCCCTCCTAGTCCTACTAGTAAAGGGAAGAAGTTGTTAGAAGAATCAGCCCCTCAGAAAACCACTGCATCCTCTTCCACAAAGCAGGAGGCTGATCCTCCTAAAGATAAGAAGCCCTCATCTATACCCTTGAAACCGCCTGACCCTCCTAAAGAGCAATTCGAAGATGCCATTAGAGAAAAAGGGCCCATATCCTTCAATCTCCAAGAAGAACAACCCATGGTGGTTTTTGGATCGAATGTAGAAAACCAGTTTCTAGCTTATAACTTAAGAAGAAGGAGGTGAGCTTACCCTCCATGAAGATGGGGAAGAGCTGGAGTATTTCCCAGAGGACAACACTAAAAATCAAAAAGAAGCCGGTGATCCGGAAATAGAGGCAGCAGAGCTTAATTGTCTAGATCCACAAGAGCATCTGCAGCGACTAGTGTTGTATTCAAAGATTGAACACCAATCAAGTGTGCCCAATGAAAACCAAGAAAGCTTACCAAAAGAAGACCAATCAGGTTTGCTGATTGAAGACCACTCAAATATTTTTTCTGAGTGTGAAGGAGATCATAAAATTGCTTCATCATTAAGTTCTTCTTGGGATGTTAAGGGGGAAACACAACATATTTTTATTAGTCATGATCCTTTACCCGAGATGATTGAGAGTTTGCAGCCCCCCTGCAAGCCTCCGTATGACAAAGGAAATGATGAAGAGCACACAAAGCAGTGGATTATAATGGAAAAGGAGAATAAACAAGAGTCATCCTTGCTGTTTGAAGACAATCAGTGGCAACGCACAAGCAAAGCAGCAGTTTGGAATGAGGTTTGTTTTCTTTCTACAAATCCTCCAGAAAAACTCATGTTGCATGTTTACCATGATCCTTTGGGTAGTATATTGCAGCCATCAGTGAAGGAGGAATTTGTCAGGTTCATCAATGGAGCTATGGTATTCAGTGGAAGAGATAAGTTGCAACTTGCCACGTTTTAAACCAATTTCTCTACCTATAGGAATGGGATGCCAATTTCAGTTAAGCACTCATTTGCTTGACTGGTTACATTGGAAGTCTGACTATTATTTGATGGGATAATTTTTTATCATACTAGGTGTAGGTAGGAGTGCTAATAAGCTCGGTACTATGAGCATATTTCCAAATTAGTTTCAGATTGCTTTGCAGTTTTCAGTTCAAGTGTGTTTCAGTTTCCAGTTCAGCATAGTTCAGATTTCAACATTCAAAATTTTCAAGGTATGGCAGTGATTTCTGTTTTATACAGTTGGCAGTGCACAACTTAGTTGTAGTTTCACTTCAGGCTTACAGTATGCATTTGCGACTCCATGAACCCAATAAGGCACGAGCTTACAGGTATGCAGGTTCTCAACGCACTTAGAACAGCGTGTTGTCCCGAGATGGAGCCAATGTTGGCCTGTGACTGCACCCAAAGTGGAGAAGGAGAAAGGAAGGGAAATCCTGACTGTTGAAGAGCTTCAAAGGAATCAATCTGCCTTTCAGTTCAGTAAAAAGGGGAAAGTGTTGCTGATAAGGTGTAATGGTGAGCAAACTTCATTTCTGCCCTCTTTCATCTCATTTATCCTCTTTACCTTCATTTACCCTCTTTCACCCTTCATTTTTCCATTTCTAAAGTCTCGCACTACATTTCTTTATTTGCAGCTCCGCCCCCCCATTTTAGGCCGCTTGATATATATATATATATAACATATATGGCATAGACCGCACCTTACCCCTTCCTTACCTTCCCGCATCACAAGACCGCAAACTCATTTGTAACACCATTCGCCACTTATAACTCCGCCGATGCGATCTAAAGGGACCCACCTTCCCACACGAGCCTTTACCGTAAACAATCCACTCCTTTCCGTTCAAAACCTTTGTCGGCACTCAATCACCTTGGCGCACCGTCACCTTCCCCACCATCGCACTTAGCACATCGTGCCTTTTAACGTTTACCACCCTCTATTTGCATATAAACTCTGCGATATGCGATCTGCGGGCGTGGTCCCACCTCCGTCCGTGCCACATCACCTTCCCTGCCCCCTGCACTTTGCACTTCGCAATATATAACATTTAACCCCTGCTGCTCCCAGCTAAACCTTGCGACATGCGATCTGCAGACGCGGTCCCCCTCCACCTTCCGAAGGTTAATGCCGGGGGGTCCGAAATGGCCGGTTTCTAATACCGCCTTCGGTGCTACGTGGCAACTTGTAATGATTTTGCACCCCCCCCCCCCCCCACAATCCAAAACCAGAAACCATTCATGCCCCTGTCCGAAATCCTGTTTTGCAATTCAAACACAGCATGGGCTTTTGGGTGGAACATGCAGTTGTGGTTTATTCAATTTTCTCAGGAGATCTCCTCTAAAGAGCCAGGCACGCGCAGTACGACTGGCCACTTCACAACGAACTGAGTGGAAATCATGAGAATGAGAGAGTGGAGGCATTCAAAAAGCAAGTGGAATTAAGTAATGGAAGACAGACTGCCTACCTGTTCACAGCCACCCCTCACCATACCGTTTGAAGGCTCCCATAATTGGCCTCCTCTGGTCAACTTTGTCTTTTCTTTTTACTATTAGATAGTGATGTTTTGCTGGTGAAATCTCAATTTCACCCCTTCCTGTTTTAATTCTCTCTATACAGAAGTAATTGCTCGATGTACGCTCTGCAAGTTAGGTCGGATATTTTGATTTCATTAGGTATGGGTCGATCATAAATGATTACGATCGTAAACCCTAGAGGAGAACTCTATATGTAGGGAGTTCTAAGATGAAAGACAGGGTTCTAGAGGGATTCTGGAATTTTGAAGAATTTTGCTGTAGTTTTGTATGATCATGCTCCCTATGCTCTGAGATACATATTTGGTAGAGTTGTTGAAACTTAATATGATATAGAGCTGTTATTGGATTCTAGATGGAGCAATGAGTAGTATGTATCTGTTTCCTTTTGTTATCAGTAATCTCCTTTTTATGTGTAATCATCTTTCATGCTATGCTGCTTTGATGGTCCGTGTAATGTAGCTGCTGGTAGTCTGCAATTTTATTCATGAATTCGTGTTTGCATAACGCTCAGGTGTTAACGCTCATGCATTAAGCTTGTTGCACTCCCTTAATTCGCGCTCCACGAACCTCTGTTGATGTCCATATCTCATTCATATCCGCTTCCTCTGAGGTCACGGGGAGACAGATTCCTAAATCTCTTAACCCTGTCTCTTGTGGGTTCCTTTTCTGTTCTTTCTCAACGCCTCTGCATATTTTTAAAATCTTCTGCTCATTGTTTTATACTTGGCCCATCTAAAAGCCATTAGCCTCACAACCTCCTAAGCCCTCTCATAGTTTGGGGAATTCACATGAATTAGGCTCAAATGGTCTTCTCCATTCTTGAACCACCAAAACCATTTCTCTCTTATTCCATATTTTATTAGAGGCATTTATACAATTGTCCACATTTAACCTCTGATTTTAAGATTTCCTAGCCATTGGTCTTTTGCAACTCAAGGCTGTCTCTAGGACCTACAACAAGGAGCATTGGTTTATCCAATGTCCAACAGTGACCTGTCTGCCTCCAACTCTGTAAGTCCATCCATAAGGACTACTAGAAAAAGGAACATCACACAAATAAGCAAAAGTTCTCATTTATATAGCACGTAAGGGTGCACATAACCAAAATCACACCAAGTGCAATCCATCTTTGAACTGAGAATACATCAACAAATAGGCTCTATATGACCTCTAGCATCTAAAAAAAACATGCTACCACAAATACCTACATATCATCAAAATCATTACCTCTATTGGGATCTTCGCCATCAATATCACCCGCTAAGCATTAAAATAAGATAGAAAAAACATAGCATGTCAAGTCAAGATTTTGTTTTAGTGATAGGTACATTTTTAGTAAGGTCATGATAGCGGAGTTCAACAACCAATGCCACTAACATCAAGGTACATAGAGGGCTTGGTGCTTTTCATTAAATATTAGTTCCATACTCTCGTGCATAACAAAATCCAACGGAAACGTTGCAATCCCCCCATTCCTGAAATCCTGAAAAAAACTGTTAAGATTGTTGCATTTTGAATGAAATCTAAACTCTACTTTCTCCATATGAAATCCAATGAGGTCATAACCTCTCAAACACCCTAAGTCATTTCATGGTAATGTTAAAAATTTAAGTAAAAGGATGAAAATGAATGATAAAGGAGAATGTCACTTTTGTGAAAATTTCAAAAGGAAAATATTTCTACAATTCTTGGTTTATTTCTCCTACTTATGAGATAAGTTATTTACAAATGCTTCAGTAAACTCTGAAATAAACACATTTGCAGCTCTTCACTATCGTTAAGAGCATAAGAACAGAAAGATAATTTACACCAATAGCACAATAGAAATAACCATATGAACACAGATGTTTTTGGACAATTGTCCCCGGAAAAACCCAATGTGGGAAAACCGGTGCAGCAGATGATGATTTTATATTTATCTTCAGAAATGGAAAGTACATTTACAGAGTCTGATGAACAGAGAAAAATTAGCAAACACCTGGCACAATTTTCTGGACCTCCCAGACAATTTTCGGACCCTCAGGGTGACCTCCTTCACCCTCTGCGTCAACCAGCGTGGATGCTCTACGCAGTCCCTCTATGGACTGTGTGATTCTGCGTGCAGGGGTGCTTGTTGCTGATCAGCTCGCCCTTCCCTTCACCCTCCTAAGATCTGCTTCCCGATAACTGACTTCCCCCTTCTCCTTCTGCTTCTGCAACCCAACCTCTACAAATTCAACCACTGAAATCGATTTCCTTTGCTTTAGAATCGATTTCCTTCGAGTACTAAGAGTGTCCCCGGCTTGATTTCCAAATGGCCCTCAAGTCTCTTCTTATAGTCTTCTCGTTAATGAATCAACAGCCAAGATTATATCTTTAATCAATGGCTCAGATTAAAATATGACTTGATCTTCGTCTTCTAGAAGATTCACACTCTGCTTTATTAATACCCTTTAATTATTTAATTTCCCTAAGTTTATACTTAGGGTCTGCATTAAAATAATAAATTATTTTAATAAAGTCATATCCGAGTGGAATTTCCACAAACGATTTCTGGGTTCTCTGGATCACTGATGTCTAAGCCTCTCCACCAAAAATGAGACTTAGACCACTTTCCGATGCTAAAGAAATCAACACTCCCTCTTAGCGAGGAAGGTGTTTATGCAAGATACCACTGTACTGCTCTGACTCTACAGCATCTGCTGCGCTGATGGTGTCCTGGCTGTTACCCCTCATCTCTGCGTTGCTGCTTCCTGTACTGCTGCCCTGTCACTGCAACATCCGTACTACAACTCCCTCTTCTTATGAAGACCACCCTTTCCTCTACTGGAAGGGGTTCTCCACCATCCTCATCTTCTCTCTGAAGTAAGTGAACTTGATCTTACTTAAAGCCTTTGTGAGGATATCCGCCACTTGTTCCCCTGTAGGACTGTATCGTAACTACACTGCTCCCTTCTGGACATAGTCCCTGATAAAGTGACACCGAATGTCAATGTGCTTCGACCGGTCATGAAACACAGGATTTTCAGAGAGCTTGATGCAACTCTAATTATCACACATAATCCCAGTCGGTTCTATCCGCTTCTTGAGTAAGTTCAAGAGAATTTTTCGAAACCATATGGCCTCACACGAAGATGTGCTTGCTGCCATGTACTCTGCCTCGGCTGAGCTCAGGGCTACGGACTTTTGTTTCCTACTACACCAGGTGGTCATTCCTAATCCGAGACTGAAACAGTACCCACTAGTACTTTTCAGATCTATTGTGCTTCCCGCCTAGTTTGCATCTGTGAACCCACTCAACTGGATCTCATTTCCCTTGGTGTACTTTAGTCCATACTCGACTGTCCCTCTCAAGTATTTGAGAATATGTTTGGCTGCTGCCCAGTGAGCACTCCTTGGTTCCACCATGAATTGACTGAGAGTATTCACTGCACAACAGATGTCTGGTCTCATGTTGACTAGATACATCAATGACCCGATGAGTTGTCTGTACAATGTGGGATTAGCCTCATCATCCTTTGATTTGTCTATCTTCTTCCAGTTAGTAATCATTAGCGTGGCCATGGGTCTACAGTCTTCCATCTGAAATTGTTTCAGAATCTCTGTCGTGTATCTTCCTTGTCCTAGGAAGATTTCCCCTTCCTGCTGCCAAACTTCTAAACCAAGAAAATAGTGCATCCGCCCCAGGTCCTTCATGTCAAAGTCTGTTGCCAGATTCTCCTTGCAGTCTTTGATGAGCTTGGATGACCCGGTCAAAAACAAGTCATCCACATATAGAACAAGAATAAGCGGCTCATCTCCTACTCTTAAGTAATATAAGTTGGGATCTGCGTCACTCTTGACGAACCCCATCTTCTGCAAGTAGCCATCAAACCGACCATACCATGCCCTGGGGGCTTGTTTCAAGCCATACAAGGCTTTCTTAAGTCTGCAAACATGAGTCTTCTGCTCATGTGTCTCGAAGCCCTCTGGCTGCTCTATGTACACTTCCCCTTCTATCACACCATTCAAGAATGCAGTCTTGACATCCATCTAGTGAATCTCCCATCCCATCTGCACTGCTAAAGAGATGATAGATCTGATAGAAGTGTATCGTGCTACTGGAGCAAAGATTTCTTCATAGTCAATGCCTTCCTTCTAGGCATACCCCTTTGCTACAAATCTTGCTTTGAATTTCTCTACGCTGCCATTTGTAGCATATTTGATCTTGTAGATCCACCTGGATCCTACAACAGATTTTTCCTGTCGTCCAGGGACTACTTCCCAGACATCATTTGTCATGATGGAGCTATACTCCTCCACCATGGCATCTACCCATACCTGATGTTGAGCTGCTTCCCGAAAGGTAGAAGGTTCTCCAACCTGAGCTACTAGTGCCTGATATCTGTCAGGTTGTTTCCTTATCCTCTTCCCTTCTCTATGTGCTCCAACAAATCCTTCTGCATCTCTAAGAATCTGTTGGATTTCTCTGCTCGGTCTTCCATCAGTGGTGGGAGGACTCACCTATTCTTCCTCCTGTTCTTCGTCGGAGGTGCTTCCCTCAGAAATATTGTGCCTTGCAGAGGCATTGGACCTCTCCTCCATAGGTCGTTGAGGCTGTACCCGTGGATCTTTCTCAATCCGCGTATCTGTGGCCATCTCTTGAGATTTCCTCAAGGCTTTCTCCTCCAGGAATTTTACATCCTTTCTTACCACGACTTTCCTGCTCTTTGGAATATAGACCCGGTATGCCTTTGCATTCTCATTGTAGCCCATAAGAAAACCATTTTCTGCAGTTTGATCCAGCTTCTTCCTCTTTTCCTCTAGAACGTGGCAGTATGCTATGCTGCCGAATATCCGGATGTGGCTCACTTCTGGCTTACTGCCCGCCCGTGAACACATTTTCGGGAGTAACCTTCCCTAAAGCTCTATTGGGAACTCTGTTCTGAATATAAACTGTTGTGTTGCAGGCCTCTGCCCATAAGAATTTGGGCATCTCCTGGTCGTACAACATTGCCCTTGCAGCTTCTATTATGGTCCGATTTTTTCGTTCTGCAACTCCATTTTGTTCTGGATTGTAAGGAGCTGTCCATTCTCTCTTGATGCCTTCCTGTGCACAGAAATTGGTTAAGTCTTTATCGATATATTCTCCACCATTATCTGACCTCAACTTCTTGATCTTCTTTCCTGTAGAGTTCTCCACCAAATGCTTTGAAATCTTTAAACCGACTAAAGACTTCATCTTTGGTCTTCAGAAAATAGATCCAAGTTTTCCTGGAATAATCATCAATGAAGGTGGCAAAATACTTTGCCCCACTGAGAGCTGTTGTGGACATCGGACCGCAAATGTCAGAGTGTATTAACTCTAATACACCTTTGGCTCTGCTGTTGCTTCTTGGAAATGCTGCCTTAGTGTACTTCCCTAGTACGCATCCCCTGCAAACTTCGTCTTTCTTTGTGCTGAGTTCAGGAGCCCCTATGACAATATTTTTGAGAATCCCCAAGGCTTCATGATGTAGATGCCCCATCCTTCTGTGCCATAACTCATTCAGATCTCTGTCATCTGTACTGCCGATCAGGGCCACCAGAGATTCAAGCTGGAGCTTATACAACTTGTTATTCCCTACTCTGTTTTGTGCCTTTTTGCTCTAGTTAGGGTGTTTGACATACACCTTATCTTGAATAAAGTATATGTCAGAGCCCTTGTTCTGAAGTTGAGACACCGAGAATAAATTCATCCCCAACCCTAGTACATGCAGAACATTCGTGGCTCGAATCTTATTGCCATTCTCTGTTTGAAATGTTACGGTACCTCTCCCAATGGGGGTACATTTTGCCTTGTTTCCCATAGTTATTTGGAAATTCATCTGCTCTTTTTGATAGCTCGAAAAACATTCTCGAACCCCCGTCATATGGGCAGATGCTCCACTGTCAATATACCAAACACCTAGAGGAGTTGTTCTTGACACACAAGCAAGATCCTCCTCTAGTCTGGATGCCAGCACCTTCATGTCATGTTCTCTCTGTATTTTTGTGTGCTCCGGAGGACTGCGTGAGTCCCTTTGACTGTGTAAACCCTTCCTCTGGTTCATAGCAGATCCTCCCTTCATGTTTTTAGCCCTTTGCTATGATACCATGTGAAATTTTCAAGAGGAAAATATTTCTGCAATTCTTGGTTTATTTCTCCTACTTATGAGATAAGTTATTTACAGATGCTTCAGTAAATTCTGAAATAAACACATTTGCAGCTCTTAACTATCGTTAAGAGCATAAGAAGAGAAAGATAATTTACAACAATAGCACAATAGAAATAACAATATGAACATAGATGTTTTTGGACAATTGTCCTCGGAAAAACCCAATGTGGGAAAACCGGTGTAGTAGATGAGGGTTTTGTAATTATCTTCAGAAATGGAAAGTACATTTACAGGAGTCTGATGAACAGAGAAAAATTAGCAAACACCTGGCACAATTTTCTGGACCTCCCAGACAATTTTCAGACCCTCTGGGTGACCTCCTTCACCCTCTGCATCAACTAGCATGGATGCTCTGCGTAGTCCCTCTCTGGACTGCGTGATTCTGCGTGGAGGGGTGCTTGCTGTTGATCAACTCACCCTTCCCTTCACCCTCCTGAGATTTGCTTCCCGATAACTGACTTCTCCCTTCTCCTTCTGCTTCTACAACCCATCCTCTACAAACTCACCCACTGAAATCGATTTCCCTTGCTTCATAATCGATTTCTTTCGGGTACTAAGAGTTTCCCCAGCTTGATTTCCAAATGGCCCTCAGGTCTCTTCTAATAGTCTTCTCGTTGATGAATAAACAGCCAAGATTATATCTTTAATCAATGGCTCAGATTAAAAGATGACTTGATCTTCGTTTTCTAGAAGATTCACACTTTGCTTTATAATTATTTAATTTCCCTAAGTTTATACTTAGGGTCTGCATTAAAATAATTAATTATTTTAATAAAGTCATATCCGAGTGTAATTTCCACAAACGATTTATGGGTTCTCTGGATCACTGATGTCTAAGCCTCTCCACCAAAAATGAGACTTAGAACACTTTCCGATGTGATAGAAATCAACAACTTTTACTTTAAGAATTTCATATTACCATGAATTGCATAGCAATAATAGGGCCATAGGCTTGAATATTAGGCTTTCTTATACAAAAGTTCTCAAAACTGAAAAAGGGTGCTTTTGGGCGTCCCCCTTTTGAGGGGGTACGTTCAGAAGCACCCCTTTCGGGAGACGCATCCCCCACACTAGGGAATCGTTTCCCCCTGCGTCTCCCCACGTCTCCCAAAAAGGGGGACGTGGGGAAACATTTACCCAGGCGTCCCCCCGCCCCGAGTGCGTGAGAAGAATGGGGTGTGTGCACCCCACCCTGGGGGACACATCCCGTGGAACACTGATAATCATGGGTTCCTCAATGATGGAGGAGGTTCATCTAGGGCCCATAGGAACCAAGGTGATGGCCATGGATAAGGGGTAGAGCTCATGTTTGGGCTTTTCCCACGTGCTAAATTTGTATGTCACAGCCATCTTTTGCATTTTGTGGTACATTTCCTATTGCGAGTAGCCAATTTGTTCTTTTTCTTTTCTTTTTAGCTGCATCAACCTCTAGGGCATCATTCCAGGCCTGACCCAAAGTGTGGACAAGGGGAGGGGGAAGATAGCCCTATGTGGACATAGTGGACACATGTGGACCCAGATGGGAAAAGGGATGAATGGAGTTAAATTGAGTGGAAAGGAGTGATGTATATGGTGTCGGGAAGCGGGACCACACAACCAAAATCAGGATTTCTCATGTAGTGCCAACCCTAAATCTAATGGCTAGTAAAGCAGATCCCACGGGACTAGGGTACAAGGCTAACCACGAAATCGGGCAGTGGAGACAAGAGTAAAGACCTGGCCCACTCTTTATGTTGAATCCCCCCACCAATCCATGCCCAAAAGTGCCCATGACAAGTAAGGAAAATTTCTCAACTATATCGATGAAAATCCATACCTTCGGGGTCAAGAAGCCCACAAGTTCAAACATACAATCATAACAAATGGGCGAGGGACCACATGGTTGGCTCAAGTGGCGGAGATAATGGCACATCAAGCTATCTCGTAACTGCAAGGGGTTGTTGGTGTTGAGATTTTTTGTATTTGGGGTAGCATCAGTTGCGCTCTAGGTCCCAAATCTTGTGGAGGGACTAGAATACACTTGATCTAAAAGACCCAAAAATGGATTTAATAAATTTCAAGTTGTGTTGAAGTTATTCAAATAATTAATTATTTTTAATGGTTTTCCTAAGTCTAACTTAGGAAAATAAAATAATTAAAGTGAATTAATTAACACATGTGATGAAATTGTCTTAAGTCGCATGGATCAAGTAGTCTTTTAATCTCAACCGTTGATGGATGATTTAATCTCGATCGTTGAAGTGTTCAACGAAAAAGTATAAGAGAAAGGCTTGAGGGTCAGTTGAACACACACAATTTTTGTAGAACTGAGGAATAGATCTGGAATTCTAGGGTGGCTTTGCTAAGAATTTCCAGTGGAATTTCCTGCAGCGAGGGGTAGTATTGGCTGAGGGAATGATCTGATTCCAAGAGCCAAGAGACAGCAAGAGGCAAGAGGAGCAGCTCAAGGACAGCGTAGAGAAGCTAGGCAGCAGCTACACAGGTGTTGCACAGCCGCTACGCAGGACAGCGCAGAGGCACTAGGAGGCTTCAGAAATTATGCTGAGGGGCTTTTAGGGCTAGCGTGAGGTTGTGAGACCCTTCCAGGGGTGATGCAGTCCCTTCTGGTGCAGCGCAGTGGCATTTGAGGGTAGTAGGGATGACGCTGAGGCTTCAGGGGCAGCGCTGAGGGTTTCTAGGGCCAAATCTGGGCTGAGTCCTGTAAATCCCGTTTGAGGGTGTGGATCAGTCAGTAATTTGGCACTAGATCTTCAGGTTAGCTGCAGATCTTGTATCTTTTATTCTCTGTCGAGTTTTTCCAAGGTTGGAACCGGTTTTCCCGCTTTGGGTTTTTCCGGGGACTTATGTCCAAAAATCCATGTGTCACTTTGTTGCATGAGTGAATTATTCAGTAAGTGATCTGCTTGTGTTGGCTGTCGTTGTATTTATTTTCAGTATTTTCTGAAAATAACTTATAAATTAAATCAGTAGGAGAAAATAAACCAATACACTGCAGTAGAATTTCCACATAGTATCAGAGCGATAGCAGATCAAGCTGTATCTCCAGCAAATCATTTGAAGAAATATTTTTTCTATAGGGTGGCAGAAGAAGCAGCAGATCCGAAAAGGGCATCTTGACAATAGGAGGACGCAGATCCAGAAGAAGACAGCGCTGAAGCTACAAAAGGCCTTTGGGATTACGTAGATCCTTCCCAAGACAGCGTAAGGACTGCATCACCCAATCTGGGGTTACATTGGCCCACTTCGAGCCACACTCGGGATCATACTGGCCAGCCAGGAGGACACCGTCCAATCACTTCTCTGCCAAGAATTCAAATTAAGTTTTGAAGCAAGAGCCTAGATCTTCAAGAAGGTTAGTGGGGTAGACTTAGGTGTGTGACCGTGCCTAGCTAAGGCAACAAAGGCGGGAGGAAGACAGTCATTCAGTAGATCTGAGCCAAACAGATCTGAGATTCGATCAGGAGGATCGGAGAATACTGTCCGTTTGAGCTTTGGTGGAAGATTTCCAAGAGGGAAGTCAATTTGCAAAAAGAAGAAGTTACTAGAGCTAATCACCAAGAAACCCAGATCCAGAGGGAGAAGTATTGTTTGCTTCAGATCTGAGCAAAGATGGCTTGATATGGATTGAGGGATCAAGATAGACTGGATGGCATGTCCAACTATGTTATTTGGAAGACCATAATCTTCTCAGTCCTGGATGAGTATGGTCTCAAAGATCATGCAGAGAAGATACTTGTTATGCCAACTGATGCAGATCCACTCAAGAAGCATGAAGAGAATCAAGCACGGAAGAAGAGGTTGATCATAGATGGAGTCAAGGATCACGTGATTCCTCATGTGACTAGTAAGAATACCGCACATGACATGTGGTCAGCTTCGGAAGTGATGTACCAAGGAGGTTTTGTGCAAAGAAGGATGCTTCTTGAGAATCAGATGTGTATGTTCCAGATGATGAAGGGTGAAGAGATAGATCCATTCCTCTTCAGACTTCAAGCTATCCGTGACCAACTGATTGGCATGGGTGCTAATCCAGATAAAGGGCTCCTTGTGAGGACGGCCTTAATTGTTGTCTTTGAAGAATGGGAAACGTTTGTCCAGAGCATTCTGGGAAGGGCAGCGTTACCATCATGGGCAGATATGTGGGCTATTCTCCGCCAAGAGGAGATTAGGAGGATCACCAAGAAGCAATCCAACATTGGAGGAAGCAGATCAGCCAGAGTGAAGAAAGAAGAAGAGGAGGATGCAGCCCTTGCATCAAGGGAAAGGAAGCAAGGGAAGAAGAAGAAGGACCTCTGCAAGGTCCAATGCTTTAACTATGGTGATATTGGTCATTTAGCCAGCAGTTGTCCTAAGAAGAAGGACAAAGGGGCTTCTTATTGCAAGGCTACATCAGCAAATGACGATGGCTCTGATGATGATGCAGCCATGAGTGCTCATGCACCTCGAGAGAGGAGGTGGGGTGACATGGATATCTAGAGTATCCAGATTGAGTAGCGGGATCCTTGAGTCAACCCTACTCTTGGATCACATATGAGCTACGGAAGCCTTAAGACGATAGCGGGATGAGTCGGGAGATGGTTGCAGATGACCACATTGAAGAGCAAGAGGGAGTTGTAGAGCTGAAGAGTGAGCAGCGTGATGCAGAGGCAGCAGCAGCGTGGAGGCAGCAGCGCGGAGAGGCTGATGGGACTTCAGCAGCGTAGAGAAGTTGGGCTCACGCAGTACAGTGTTGCAGCATGACAGTGTCTCCAAGGGGACAACGTGATTCAGCATCCAGGGAGCTTCAGTGGTGGGGGGCAACTTGACTTGTCTGTCAAACAGTTGGGCAGAGTCTTTCAGTTGCTTACTTCTCAGCAACTGAGTTGCAGTGCAGCAGTTAGCAGTAGCAGTGCTATGGGCAGCATGATGTAGCAATTTGAGAGGGAGTTGCAGTACAGATGTGGCAATGTCAGTGGCAGTGGCATGGGCAGCAGTACAGAGAGCAGTAGTGTAGTAGATGGAGGGTAGTAGGCCAAGCATCAATAGCGCAGACCAAGTACTCAAGATCTTGTAATGCATGGTCTGATGTATTGCTAGAGCACACTTCTGATGCTAAGAGGGAGTGTTGAGATTTTGTGTATTTGGGGTAGCATCAGTTGTGCTCTAGGTCCCAAATCTTGTGGAAGGGCTCGAATACACCTGATCTACAAGACCCATAAATGGATTTAAGAAATTTCAAGTTGTGTTGAATTTATTCAAATAATTAATTATTTTTAATGGATTTCCTAAGTCTAACTTAGGAAAATAGAATAATTAAAGTGAATTAATTAACACATGTGACGAAATTGTCTTAAGTTATATGGATCAAGCAGTGTTTTATTCTCAGTCGTTGATGGATGATTTAATCTCGATCGTTGAAGGGTTCAACGAAGAAGTATAAGAGAAAGGCTTGAGGGTCAGTTGAACACACACAATTTATGTAGAACTGAGGAATAGATCTGGAATTCTAGGGCGGGTTTGCTAAGAATTTCCAGTGGAATTTCCTGCAGCGAGGGGTAGTATTGGCTGAAGGAATGATCTGATTCCAAGAGCCAAGAGACAGCAAGAGGCAAGAGGAGCAGCTTAAGGACAGCGCAGAGAAGCCAGGCAGCAGCTACGCAGGTTCTGCGCAACCGCTACACACGACAGCGCAGAGGCACTAGGAGGCTTCAAAAATTACGCTGGGGGGCTTTTAGGGCCAGCGTGAGGCTGTGAGACCCTTCCAGGGGTGACGCGGTCCTTTCTGGTGCAGCGCAGTGGCATTTGAGGGTAGCAGGGCTAACGCTGAAGCTTCAGGGGCAGCGCTGAGGGTTTCTAGGGCCAGATCCAGGCTGAGTCCTGTAAATCCCGTTTGAGGGTGTGGATCAGTCAGTAATTTGGCACTAGATCTTCAGGTTAGCTGCAGATCTTGTATATTTTATTCTCTGTCGGGTTTTTCCAAGGTTGGAACCCAGATTTGTTGTACTCGGAACTACTTAATAATAAAACCCTCATATCTGCTGAACCGGTTTTCCCACTTTGGGTTTTTCTGGGGACTAATGTCCAAAAATCTATGTGTCACTTTGTTGCATGAGTGAATTATTCAGTAAATGATCTACATGTGCAAGTTGCAGTTGTGTTTATTTTTGGTATTTTCTGAATCTAATTTCTAAAAATAACTTGTATAAATTAAATCAAGTAGGAGAAAATAAACCAATACACTGCAGTAGAATTTCCACAGTTGGCTTCCGACTGGGTACCATATCGGAGAAACATTTTCTCCTATACATACTACACACAACTGGTGGGTAACAGGCACCTTTCCACAAGTACTCAAGCCATTAGAGAAGTATATTGGCACTATCAAGTGAAGAGTTGAGACTCTTGGGCCTCCTAGCAGCAACGACATTTCACACATGTACCAAGGCACCTCCTACACCAAGGACATTGTACCACTTTGCACTGGATATGATGATTCTTCAAGAAGACACACATGGGCCCAGCATGCACCTAGGTCGGCCTTACCACCATTTGATGGATGGCAGTTGATTCAAGGCCCAAATGAGGATGGTCTCACCTTCAAAGACTAAGGAGGGCCAGTAGCACCTAGAAAGCCCTCAACATTGGAGCACAGATGGACACTTTGAGCAGTTGGAGACCCATGGAGACCACTTTGTGGTGCCCCAGCTAGATTTTGGGATCACAAGGTGCCATTGAGGTGTATTCGAGGGCCAACCCTTAAATATTGACTTTTACATGCTTCTACATCACATTTGACACCTTAATAGCACTTGAACATGGCATTTGGAAGCTATTTTATGTATGACGTCAACCCAGAAGCCTAGTGGCTCACACGTGTGGGCTTATTGGAGCATTATGATTAAAGCTAGTGGGTTAGGTTGCAACCCAAGCATATGTTGTCATCAAACTTGTTTTTAGGGGCTTATTAGGCTACTTAGATGTCCTCCTGCTCATATAAATAGACGAGAGGATTATTCATTATATTCATCATCACTTGTGACTAATCAACCCTCTTAGGAGATTTCGACCTCTTTGTATCTTTGAGAAGATGTGATCTATGGAGTGCTTTGTCTATTGGAGCTACTTTCTTGTCAGTGGAGAAGTTATCTTGGATTATACATGCATTTCATCTTGTAATTGTCCCTAGTTATTGATGAATTTTTTATCATGTGTCTAATGTATGGAATGTATTGGTTACCTAGGGTTTCTCTACTGCACCATTGATTATTGAATATTAATTATATAGAATCTAGATATCCTCATTGTATGCATTACTCATTTATGGAATGTGAATGGTAATCCCCTTAGTGAACTCTTGTTGTAGCTCTCCCAAGTGTCTTTGATCCCTCACAAAGATAATATCTAGGGTTTTGTGCTAGGGAATCAAAACATCCTTACTCTTTTGCAAAAATCTGATAATCTAAAAACCCATAGACTCCATCAACCCAAGGGCTAAGCATTGGCCTTGTCAATTTGGTAATCAAACTTTATCTCATCCATATATTGAATCTTAATTCGACCCTCTTAAGGATCAGTGGCCTAACTAGGCCCTGGAGCAAATTTGCCTAGAAATGAATTTTTGGTGCTAGAAGGATTTAATATCAAGGGTATACTTGGTTTCCTCAAAATCAACCTCCTTGGTGGCCAATCCATACATTTTAGACCTTGATTTCTCTTGCCCTGGCTAATTTTCCCTAGGAGAAACCCTAGTTTGGTCATACTTCAACTTGAGGACTTTTTGAAGGTTTCATATGCCATTGGCTTGCTAATACTCATTATTGGTAACATTTTCCTTGGCACATTGACCTTTGGATACTCCATTTTTCAGCAACAGGTCCTTCGAGGACAATAATAAAAGTTTCAGTTTCATTTGATCGACTATTAAATGTAACGTCAAACACATTGCTCACATTAAACATACAAGTGTTGTGCTAAATTGGTAATAGAATAAGTCATTGGTAAATGACCTCCATGGTAAGAAAAATAACTTTCAATTATCTGTTTGCATATCTTTGAAAGATTATCCATTTTTATCATACCTTAAAGTGATTTACTTCCTAATTGTATATAAAACACATGGAATTTACAAAATTGAAGAAGAAAATTGCTTGAAATAAGAAAAAATTAAAAGACTAGAAAAGCATTCTTTGAGAAAACATTATTTTAAACAGAAAATGTATTGCCCATGTAAAACATAGAAGCTTTATGATAACTAGAACAAATCATTTTAGAAATATAACTTTTCAATCATTTTGTTGAATATATTTGGAAGATATATATATATCATGCCTTTTGAGTATTTTACTTTCTAAATGTATAAAAAGCACACATACCATTTATCAAAATGAAGAAGGGATATTCTTGAAATAAGAAAAATTATAAAGACTAGTAAAGCGTATTCTTTTTGGTACATAATGACAAGCTATTGGTACATGTATACTTCTGCGTCTCCACTATGCTTTGCCACACAAACTTCTGAACTAAAATCATTCTCATAAGGTTTCCTTAAGCCTAGATTGGCATATCTCTTGGTTACAGCATAAGATATAAAGAAAACAATACAACTAGAAATTTATTAACCTACTTTCATCTTTTACGAATTTACTTGAAACCCACTTCTCCTTTGCAACACAACATTGCTGACTAAAATCATTCTTATAAGTTTTTATTAAGCTTAGATTGCCATAGCTCTTCATTAAATAATAATATGTAAACAAAACACTACAAATAGAAAGCTATCAACTTACTTTATTCTTTTTCCGATTTGCTTGAAACCCACTCCTGCTTTGCAAACTGAGATTGCTTTATACAAGCACTCCTCAGTGACCTAGAAGGCATAAATATCATACAAAAGCATAATTAGCAGAAAAATGAATCTTGATCCATGACAATGCCACATGCTGAGACAAATTAAATGGCATTAAAGTTTGAAAAACCTGTATGAAACCATATTGTCTCTAGGAACACAACTGAAACTGCTTTCCAGCATAGAAGTCATTTTTCTATCACAATGTCAAATGTAATTTAACTTTCCAAAGATAAAATGTGACAGAGCATCAAAGAATGTATGATTTTTCACTTTCACATTGTGACACCCATGATATTTGTTTCCTCAAAATCTAGCAAATCTTGTGATGAGAGCTCACAAGACAAGAACTAGACCAAGGGACAGCTATGAGTTGGAGACCCACTGTCACCACTATTGTCGCACAGAATGTCTAGGCACCGCGACAACGGCTCAGATCAGGGGCTGTCACCCTGATCCCTAAACTCTCTATCTAAGCTGTCTCCTTACAAGCTAAAGGAGGTAGACCCTAACGACCACAACACACCACCTCCATCTCTTTACTGGATTCTCACCCCCAGGTAGGCTTCCCTATATAACTCATTTAATGGATATTCAAGTCCAAGGCTTGAGGTGACAAGGATAGGTTTTAGAAGAGGTAATCAACTTAAGGACAAGACTCAAACTAGCATAGATGAGGTAAAGCGTACCCTCCAAAAGCCTATATAAGGCACAAGTGACCTAGGGAAGCCTCCCTTATGGTGAGAATCCACTAAAGAGCAGGCGCTGGTGTGTTGTGATGACAGTGGACCTCCACCTCATTGTTGTCCCTTGGTCTAGTTCTTGTCTTGTAAGCTCCCTTAGAAGAGCTGCTAGATTTTGAGGTAACATTTTGTGGTGTCGTTGCCAGCGAGGAATTGAGTCAACCTCCCCGATATTTGAAGATTAAACTTCATCCCTTTTAAAGAGGGCATTTAAGACAACAAAATGGCTTCTCTTCTAGCAACTCCTGATAACAATCCTATTAAAACCCCTAATAGTACTTATGACGATACCATAGCTCCAAGAAAGAAGAAGACTACCCAAAAGATTGTTGAAGCAGCTACATCCTATTAATTTTAGTTAACAATGGTATTTCTAGCTTGTAACAATTACTTCAATGTCCTTTTAGCAGCCCAATGACAATTTCCAATTCAGTTTACAACAGCAATCACATTAACCATTCACATTGACAGTAAATGTAGATAGAACATAAACAATAAATGCAGACGACAAGCCAAGACAAGAGAACACCAGATTTGGCGAATGCCAGGGAAAAACCCCAAGATGAGGAAAACCCTTTGATCAGTTCTTATTATAAATATCAAATGTTCAGCAAAGAGGGAGTACAATAAAGTCAAAATTGACTTGCCAATAGATGTCCAAAACAAACCTGTCAAAATCTGCAATTATGCTCTCAGTCAACAGTAGTCAAATCAGCCCTAACCAGTCAATGATGCAGCAAAAAACAGTCCACAAAAGAGCTTGGTCAACCATGGTCAAATGCAGCTTGATCAGCTGGTCAAGATGCCTTAAAAACAGTCCCAAAATTCCTCCTTAAACTCGGTCAAAGTCAAAGTCAAATCTGCTGCAGAAACCCTAGTTGCAGGTCTGAAGTCAATGCAGTCAAAGTCAATAGAAAGCTTTGGCTTTTGTGCCAATAAATGCGACCTGCTTAGGCAAAGATTCTCCCAAAAAATCAAAGTCAAAAAGTTGCCCAGAAAGTCAAAGTCAATGCTGGTCAAACCTTGGTCAAACCATGTGATAAGAGCATAATTTAATTTTCTCAAGTTAGATCTTTTCTACAATCATGAGGTATGGAATTGTAAGATATCTAGGATCAACTTAATTTGACAAGACATTTATTTTATATCTAGATTACTTTGTAAATTCTAGAGGGAGAGGATTAAGATTCTAATAGTATATTTCTGACCATAGACTAGATAGAAACAAGGATTATAGAATTTCAAATGCTTATACACATACCTTGGGATTTCATACCTTTAGTTTGTAGCATCAATACTTACTTGGTTCCTTGTGTAGAAAAATTCTAGTTTCCCACCCCGGTTTTCAGTTTTCGCCTTATTACTCCAAAATAATTAAATGCCCTTTCCCATATCCATACATTTAATAAACTGGAAAATAAATTTTGCTGAAAACACAAATTCTGGAAATTTTTTCAGAATGCTGAAAATGCAGAAATAAAATAACAGCAGTAACAAACAGTGATTCAACACATCATAACTCAGTATTTTTGGTCAAGTTGACCCTGGAAAAACCCCCTACAACTCTTGGGGAAAACCAGTTCGAAAGCTCCTTCTTATTTCTGGAAAAATACTTTTTACAGTGATAGAAATATTCAGCAAAATAAATAATCAGCAAGCAGACTTTTACAACTTATCTCTTTTTCCGTGCTTAACCACCGCCTCGGAAAACGTGCAAACAGCAAAATAGGAACAGCAATAAATGCTGTACAGATTTCTCGATTTTCGTGCCAAATAACAGCCTTAAATGTTGCTGTACGGCTGCCTAGAAAAGCGTGCAAGCTGTCCAAAAATCTGATGTACAATTTTTGCCTTGAAATGCGTGCCAAAGGTACAGCCACTTGCTGTACGGCCTCCCTCAAATCTGCTCCTCGAAATCTGTGCAAATCTGCAGTGCAAATCTGCTGTACGGCTGTTGTACGGCCTGCTGTACGGCCCTGCTGTACGCCCTAGCCGTACGGCCCTTCTTCCTCAAAAAATCGTGCCAAAAATCTGCCTTGTTGTGTGCTAAAGCTGCTGAACTGTCTTGCTGAAAATGTCTTGCTGAAATGCTGCCTTGGAATGTGTGCCAAGTTGCTGCCTCCTTCTCCTCACTGCCCAGAAATCTCCCTTGCTCTCTTTCTCTCCTTCTCCCAATCTGCTCATGAAAGAATGAATGACCTTTTCCTCCTTTTCCTCCTTTAACCTAACCCTAAGTGACTTTTGGGGAATCCCTAAATCCAATGGCTGAGATAGATTGAGATCTAGGGCTAAGATTAAATGCTCATTTAAATCTCACTTTCTATTTTTTAATTCACCCCACTTTAATAAAAACCCACTTAGTCATTTATTTCCAAAGTCACTTTTTCCCTTTCTAATTTTACATTGACTTTATTAAAGTCACTTTAAAATTAGACTTTAGTAACTTTATCACTTAAAGTCACTTTTAAATTAGATTTGACTTTATAACTTTATAAAGTCACTTTAGGAGAAAATTAAATTCTTTTGGACACTTTTCCCTAGGCCAAAGATCAAAGCCTTAGGGAACCACCTGTCCTCTGGTAACCAAATTTCAACACTCCCTCTTATCGAGGAAGGTGTTCCTCACCACACCCATCTTGTCTCTGAAGTAGACATGCTTGCCCCGTGGTAAGGCTTTGGTAAGAATATCTGCAACCTGCTCATCACTGGGAATATACTCAAGCTTCACAGCTCCTTTCTGAACATAGTCTCTGATGAAATGATATTTGATCCCGATATGCTTTGACCTGTCATGAAATACTGGATTCTCCGTGAGTTTAATGCAACTTTGATTATCACAGTAAATCACTGAAGGTCTCAACGGCTGACCAAATAAGCCAAACAACATCTTGCGAAGCCAGATGGCCTCACAACTAGCTAGATTGGCTGCCATATACTCTGCTTCCGCTGAACTCAATGCTACTGACTGCTGCTTTCGGCTGAACCATGACACCACTGCCGAACCCAACCCAAAACAACACCCTGAAGTGCTCTTCCTATCAGAAGCACAACCTGCCCACCATGACTTCCCCAAAGTGCTCTTCTATCAAGCACAACGCCCCAATCGGAATGAGTGTCTACTTAATCTCACTCCATCCCACTGCCTGTAGTCCAGACCATAATCCACTGTCCCCTGCAAGTACCGCAAAATGTGTTTTGCAGCCACCCAGTGAAACTTCCTAGGCTCACACATAAACTGACTCATCGTGTTGACTGCAAAACAAATATCTGGTCTAGTGTTGACCAAATACATCAAGGAACCAATCAGCTGTCTGTACAATGTGGGATCCACCAACTCGGAATCCAAAGCATGAAGCTTCTTCCAGTTGGTGATCATCGGTGTCGACATGGGTCTACAATCCTCTATGTGGAATCTGCCAAGGATGTCCACAATATACTTCCCCTGTCCCAGGAAGAAATGCCCCTCCTCCTGCCACACCTCCAAACCCAAAAAGTAATGCATCAAGGCGATGTCCTTCATCTCAAACTCCGCCGCAAGATCTCTCTTGCAGTGCTCTATGAGTCTCTCTGCACCTGTAATGACTAAGTCATCCACATACAGCACCAGAATGAGAGGCTCCTCACCTATCACAATATAGTAAAGGTTCGGATCCGCCTCACTCTTTGTGAAACCCATCTTCTGCAAGTATGTATCTATCCTGGAGTACCAAGCTCTGGGAGCTTGCTTCAGGCCATAAAGGGCCTTCTTCAATCTGCACACATGGGACTCCTTCCCATGCACCTCAAAGCCCTGTGGCTGCTCAATGTACACCTCCTCCGGTATGAAGCCATTGAGAAATGCGGTCTTCACATCCATCTGGTGGATCTTCCAACCCATCTCTGCTGCTATCGATATAATGGAGCGGATTGAAGTATATCGAGCCACGGGAGCGAAGGTCTCCTCATAATCAACTCCCTCTACTTGAGAGAACCCTCTAGCCACAAACCTTGCTTTGAATTTCTCAATGCTGCCATCTGCAGCATGCTTTACCTTGTAAAGCCATCTGGAAGTAACCACGGATTTGCCCTCAGGCCTCGGCACCACCTCCCAAACATCATTCTTCTTGATAGAAGAATACTCCTCCTGCATGGCCTCTCCGAGACACTCTACTAATTTTTGCACTCCTCATGTAACTAGAGGCTCGAAGGTCAAGGATGCGGTAGCCATTGCCATATAGCTACAAAACCTGCTCTCGGGTGAGTGCTCTCTCTAATGGCCTCTTAGGCTCGGCCTTGAATGTGGCATCTCTCAAGGTAATATGAAGCCACTTGGAGAAAAGCCTTCCTCTTCCACGAGCACACTTCTCCCACGAGCACACTTCTCCCAGTGGAGAATAAAACTCCTCCTCCTCAACATCAGGAGCCTGAACTCCTGACTGTCTGTCTGCTGTCCTCCTGCCTGCACCTGAACCTGTAGATGCTGAGGTACCGTGTGAACTGTCCATCAGTGGACTCCCAGTGAACTGCTCTGTGGACTGCTCTGCGTGCTGCCCATAGCACCACCCCTCTGACTCTGCGAGCCACTCCCCACTGACGGACCTGACATCGTCATAGATGTACCTCCGGATCCTCCTGATCCCTGCCCACTGGATCCCTGTGACTGACTCAACTGCTGCTGAGGGTCTGGCTGATCCAGATACTCTAACTTCCGTGACCTCCTAAAGGCCCTATCCTCCTCGAACTTCACATCCCGCCTGACAACAACTTTCCTCTGTGCAGGAATGTAAATCCGAAAATGTGCAGGTCTCCTTGTACAAAGATACCCTTCTGCTTGGTGGGCTTCATGTTCAGTCCTCTTTCTCCAAGGTATGTGGGATGTGTGATGCCGCAAAGATACGAAGATGACCAATATGGAGAGCTTCTTCCCGAGAAAGCCTCTTATGAGTCATGTGCCCCAAGGCATTCAAGACTCATTCTGCAAAGTAAACAGCTGTGTTGCAGGCCTCTGCCCACAAAAACAATGGCAACCCCCGATCATGTAACATGGCTTTGGCAGCCCCTCCGATGGATCTGTTCTTCCTCTCCGCAACCCCGTTCTGCTGGGGGTTGTAAGGAACAGTGAGCTCCCTCCTAATGCCTGCCTCAGCACAATAGTCAACAAACTCTCCAAGGGTGTACTCTCCTCCATTGTCCGACCTCAGGGACTTGATCTTCCGACCTGTCTGTGTCTCCACAAGAGCTCTGAACTCCTGAAACCGCTTGAAGACTTCACTCTTGGTCTTCAAGAAATAAATCCAGGTCCTCCTGGAGTGATCATCAATGAATAACACATAGTACTCATATCCACTCAAGGAAACATGAGACATCCGACCGCTCACATCGGAATGAATCAAATCAAGTATCCCAGTCGCTCTGCTGTCATTGCTGGGAAAAGGGGATTTGGCAAACTTGCCCATCGCACATCCTCTGCAAGTATCAAAGTGATGAGTACTGAAATCTGGCACACCTGTAGTGATCTCCCGCAAGGTCCTCAAGGCTCCATGATACATATGCCCCATCCTGCGGTGCCAAATCTCACACAGCTCAGAACTGCTAGCTCTGCTGTCGGTACTACTGCTCAATGCCAAAAGGGGCTGGAATGCAAACCTGTACACCTTTGCATGGCGTACACCTATCACTCTAGCTGAATCAGCTAGAGTGCCCCTGGGATACATCAGCACCTGTCCTCCCCTGAACAGTACCTCATATCCTCTATCCTCCAAAGCTGAGACGGATATGAGGTTCTTCCTCATCCCTGGCACATAAAGAACATCAGACACCTTCAAGGGAGGTTTGGACTCCCTCTGAAATGTCAATGTTCCCACACCGACTGCTCTAACAACTCTGTCATCACCGAGTACTACCTCTACATCAGTGCCACTCTCTGAAAGCTCTGAGAAGTACTCACGGACTCTTGTCATGTGACGTGAAGCCCCACTGTCCACATACCAGATACCCGAAGATGCTCCACTAATCGAGGGAAATGCATGCTCCCTCTGAACCTCTATGGCAGATAATCCCGCACTAGAGGACTCACACGCAGTGAACCCAAACTCCCGGTCAAAACGATCTGCAAAGTCCTCAACCTCTGCTGAAGCTGCCATGATCTGGTTCTTCCCCTTCTTCTTCTTCTTCTCTGGACACACAACTGCATAGTGTCCCATCTTCTGACAATTCCAACACTTCACTTTGGAATAGTCCTTCTGTGTGTTATCATGTTTACCTTTACCTTTGCCTTTGCCCCCACCATTGCTTGTGGAAGCCTACTTCTTCCCTTTGCCTTTCTTGCGTCCTGCCAACAGTGCTACATCCTCATCCTACTCAACTGGCTTGGCTGCCCCAAGCTGACCTTTCCTGATCTCTGTCTGAATGCAATCATCCCAAAACCTCTCCCATGTGGGAAGGGTCTCACGTGCACAAACCCCATCGGCAAAGTTCATCCATGAACTGGGGAGGCCATTCACTGCAATCCGCACCAACTCAGTGGGAGGAATGGCCTCTCCAATCGCTGCCAACTCATCTCTCACATTAGTAATCTTTGTGAGATATCCAGCTGCACTATCAGTCTTAGCCATCTTAATGTTCTTCAGCTTCTCCTTCAGGACCATTTTTCGGTTCTCATTGGTACTCTGGTAGAGGTTGGTCAATGCTGTCCACATCTCATGAGCATTTCTCTTTCCTCTCACATGAGGAATGCAATGGTCTTTGATTCCGTCTAGAATCAGTCTCTTACCCTTGTTCTTTTTATTATATGCTGCCAACTGAGTAGCATCAGTAGGCACATTTACAGGGTTCTGTGCGGTATGCACCATTATGTCCCAGACTTCCGCCTCCTCAAAGATACTCTGCATTCTCTCCTTCTAAACACTGTAATTGGTATGCCCATCCAACCTATCCTCCACCCTCAGTCCCAAAGACATCCTGCAGTCCTAAAACTGAAAAATAGCACTATTGTAGTAAAGGTAAAAATTTTGTTTGTGAAAAAATCAGCTTGCTGGATTTTCTGAGTGAAAAATCAGCAGGCTGTATTTTTCTCCTTGCTGTCCCAAACTGCTCTTCAGCACTCAAGCTCCGATACCCGGTTTTCAATTTTCACCTTATTACTCCAAAATAGTTAAATGCCCTTTCCCATAACCATACATTCAACAACTGGAAAACTAAATTTTGCTGAAAACACAAATTCTGGAAATTTTTCGTAATTTGCTGAAAATGCAGTAAATAAAAAACAAGAAGAATAAACAAAGCCATTCAACACATCATAACTCAGTAATTTTTGGTCAAGGTGACCCTGGAAAAACCCCCTACAACTCTTGGGGAAAACCAGTTCGAAAGCTCCTTCTTATTTCTCGAAAAATGCTTTTTACAGTGATAGAAATATTCAGCAAAATAAATAATCAGCAAACAGACTTTTACAACTTATCTCTTTTTCCGTGCTTAACCACCGCCTCGGAAAACGTGCAAACAGCAAAATAGGAACAGCAATGAATGCTGTACAGATTTCTTGATTTTCGTGCCAAATAACAGCCTTAAATGCTGCTGTACGGCTGCCTAGAAAAGCGTGCAAGCTGTCCAAAAATCTGTTGTACGATTTCTGCCTTGAAATGCGTGCCAAAGGTACAACCACTTGCTGTACGGCCTCCCTCAAATCTGCTCCTCGAAATCTGTGCAAATCTGCTGTACGGCCTAGCTGTACAACCCTTCTTCCTCAAAAATCGTGCCAAAAATCTGCCTTGCTGTGTGCTAAAGCTGCTGAACTGTCTTGCTGAAAATGTCTTCCTGAAATGCTGCCTTGGAATGTGTGCCAAGCTGCTGCCTCCTTCTCCTCACTGCCCAGAAATCTCCCTTGCTCTCTTTCTCTCCTTCTCCCAATCTGCTCATGAAAGAATGAATGACCTTTTCCTCATTTTCCTCCTTTAACCTAACCCTAAGTGACTTTTGGGGAATCCCTAAATCCAATGGCTGAGATAGATTGAGATCTAGCGCTGAGATTAAATGCTCATTTAAATCTCACTTTCTATTTTTTAATTCACCCCACTTTAATAAAGACCCACTTAGTCTTTTATTTCCAAAGTCACTTTTCCCTTTCTAATTTTACATTGACTTTATTAAAAGTCACTTTAAAATTAGACTTTAGTAACTTTATCACTTAAGTCACTTTTAAATTAGATTTGCCTTTATAACTTTATAAAGTCACTTTAGTAACTTTATCACTTAAAGTCACTTTTAAATTAGATTTGACTTTATAACTTTATAAAGTCACTTTAGGAGAAGAATTAAATTCTTTTGGACATTTTTCCCTAGGCCAAAGATCAAAGCCTTAGGGAACCACCTGTCCTCTGGTACCAAATTTCAACAGAATGTTGGTCTTAAAGCCATTACTTATAGTGAGTTTTGGAAACAAGGATATTTTACAAAGAATAGATTGTTATCAACCTTATCCTGAAAAAGGAAAGTTCCAATTGGCAATCTTCGAGTCAAAGGTCCACAACGCTAAAATTGCAGAAGATTACAAAACTCCCAAATTTTATTTTGATTTAAAGCAAGTTCATCCTATTAATCAAATTGATCTTCGTAGACAAACATGGGAAATTTTATACATTACCCTAACCAATTCAACTAACAATGATGTAAATGCAGTGCAAGAAATAATGAAGACTACATATTAAGATATTCAATCACTCGGAAAGAAGCTTAAATTGCCAACTATCAAACATCCTCAAACTCAAGAATTGGAGGATATGCAAAAGGAAAAGGAATTGCTTCTATCAGTAATGATTGAGCAAAATAAGCAAATGGAGAAATTAGAGCTACAAGTTGAACAATTATTAAAGGAGAGTACATGGCAGACAGGTATAGGTATCCCTATATCTCAAGCCAACAATCTGGAAGAGGATTCTTCAAAAAAGTTAGCAAAAAAATTGTCATCGTTGACGTTGAAGGATCAAGAAAATGGTAATTTAAAGAAAATGTTCAATCAGAGTAGGAATAATCCAAAAAGGATAATTTTATAGTTGGCTAGTACAATAAATAGATAATCGACACTTGGCCTTTGATTCAATGCAGAAGAAGCTTATGGGTAGAAATCATGGATTTCAACTCTCAAATTTGGGAATCAATTGAGATCATTGCAAAACAAATTAAAATAAAAAAACTTCCCAATACAACAGTAGATCGGATTGAAAATCAATTGGGGAACAAACCAGCATTAACTAACAGAATCATTAAATTCCTTAATTCAAGAACAAGTTACAGCTCATAGAGATGTGAATCAATGACTGAGTAGTTGTAATCATGGAGGCTTAGAAGGTTTTCACCAAGAAAAAACTTTGAAAGGCAAGTGAGGGACAAGTGCAAGATAGTGAAAATTGAAATTGGTAAATTCAATAAAAGATTCAATATTCTACAGCTAAAAGGTTTACCATCTTTCTAAACTTCAAAAAGAAGGCTTGTGCCCAAAAAAGAATACCAAAAGCTACTGAACAATTATGGAAATGATGAGTCAAAATTGGCTAGCTTGAAAGAACTTATAAGTGGTGAAATAATTCTTAATTAGTTATATTATGACTTTTTCTTAAATTGTGAAATTAAATTCTTTTACAGTAATGCCTACTTTTCATAGAAAGTTGCTCTCTTTTACAAATCCAACTACTACAAATTGAGATAAACTTGTTGGAGTTCTTCCATGAGTTTCTTAACTACAAAACAACATTCCAAAGGGCAGACTATGTAGAAACAGGAAATCAAGTTAGATCCAGATTTCGAGGCACAAAGTGAGTAGTCAACAAATCAACTCCAAATTACAAGGCAAAGAATCTTCAAGAATTTCCAAATTTCTTGCAAACAGTTCTTAAGTTATTTATTTTGATCAAGTTTCTTTCCTAAGAGCTCGTAGAGCTCAAGTATTGTAATATTCTATAAATATTGTAACTTTTGATGTTATAAGGTTTCGCTTTTGGGCCAAAATACACTAGTATTTTCGTAAAAACCTTAATATTTCAAGTTTTAATCAAAGAGTACTAGTTTCAGATTATGACAATATTGTTTCATGTGCAAGTATTTTCCAGTTTTACATTATATTTTTTTCATGCATTTTGAAGTTATGTGGATCTATAGTAAAGGATAGGTTGAAAATCATCCTCCCTTAAATCAACTAACAAAGTTATATTCATCACTCAGCTGACTAAATAGAGAATATGTTTAAATTCATCACTCAACTGACTAAATAGACAATATGTTTATATTAACCCCTTTGCATATTGAGATTGTTGCCTTCTGTATAATCGCGATTTGTACTATAGTTGAATTATTGAAGGATCTTCTTCACGCTTTTTGTTCTTATTTGAAAATATCAATAATCAATATGGGTAAATATATGTTATATGATATCCTCTAACATCTTCAATCCAAATCTTTCAAACTATTATGTTGATATAGTTGGATGTTAGCGATTTGATTAGACTTTAGAAAGAAGGGGTTTAATTACTTAAATCAAGGATTTGAAACCCTAAGCAACAACCCTTAAAACAAACCCCTCATCCAGATGCTTTGGCACAATTCCTTAGCCAGGAATAGTCTTCAAAGGACAACAATCACAATAGTATTCTTTCCTTCATTCCCCAAATTCCACCATTCTTTCGAGACTTTATCTTGGTTGTGATCATAGTGTAACCTTGGTTGTGATCATAGAGTAATACATCGATAGTTTGTATCTTAGCTTTCAAAATGGATCTATGCCATATCCCCCATTCTTGTCACTTCCTCTTTTGCACTAATGTCCATACTTTGCAATGTCAGTTAACTAGAGGCTTTATTGAAAGAAAGTTTGGTAAGGTACTCCTATTAGAAAACAGGGTAACAACTAGCTCGAACTCTTGCTTTAAAAGAAGATTGAAGGAGCCTTTCTCCTCAGCTCCCTTCGGCTCAAATGTAACTTCCTTAAATCAAAATAACAACTTCCCTTTTTATCCAAATTTCAAATAATCAAATTTACCATATCACATGACATGCTTGAAAAAGGTGCCATCATCTAAAGCATGATCTCAAAACTCATATCATAAAAACAGATTATTCCCTAGACTTGAATTAGACCATTTCAGGTAGCAAGTTGTCCTTAAAAATCACTCATACCTCAAATTCTTGCCATGCTTTATGTCATTGTAGAATGCCCTCTTGGCTCTTGAGTTATGCTCTTGGAGGTGCCTTAATCAGCCCTTCAAATGTCCTTTAGAATACATCACAAAATTATCTCTATAATCAGTCTTAGACATTCATTAATGTTCAGCGTTTCTTGTGTGATTTCTCTTCCATTATAGGGCTTGAGAACATTTGGCCAACAAACTTTCCCAAACTTGGCTTCTTCAAGTTACTTTGATGGTTGCTCTTTCACTAAAGCTCTAATACCATGTTGAATTTTTGTAAGAGAAACTAATCTTCCAATATAATAATTGCTTTCCAATGATTGTTTGTTTAGGTTAACTTATGTCACATGTATCATTAAACAATTGTATATAAAAAAATTCAACAATAATACAATGATAACAGTCAATAGGATCATAAAGAGATACCTAGTTTCCCAAAATTAACAAACACTCTTCTCTCTCGCTTGAACCTGACGGTTAGACTTCTACTGAGATGTTGACTCTCCCTCTAAATCCTATAGTATCTTAAAGCCAAACTCCCTTTGAGCCTACACAACCATCCCTTAGCACACTCTACTTTTCCCTCCAAGAAGGTAACCTCATGAAAACTTATGCATGTGTTGCAACTAAACTTGTGTCCTTTCAAGGTCAGTCTCGAGCTGCAGTTGAACCCTTGGCCGAGTCCAGTCTAGCCCACCGCACCTCGACTCTACAAGTTTTCTCATCTTCTTGGGTCAAACACTTCATATGTACATGGCTCCACTATCAAATTTGCAACTTTACAACCCAATGATGATATTATCTCGAAGATCTCATCAAACTGCAATCCATATGAAGCTACCCCATCCATGCCAAAGCACTCCCTACCATGGCACTTGGGTTGTCGCAACTTACTTTGACAAGTCAACGGAATTCCATCAACAGTATCAGCATCCCACCACTCAACATAATGTTGTGCACTGAGTTCTCCACCAAAACCCCCATTTCGCCACCCCAAGCTACAATAATCCACAACTCCTTGTCTGAACATTTTGATCTATCTTACAAGGCATACCTAAACAACTCTCTTGGCAACAATGTTGCTTCCTACAATAGCTTCACAACTCCATCTCAAAGCTGACACATGTACACATCTCAGATCCAACTACTCTTTGAAGTAACTCTGAAACCATGTTAGAAATCAACACACCCTAGGTATGGTTTATGCCTTAGCTAGGAAACATAAACACACTAGCAATTCCTAACTTTAAACAATTTTGCACAACAGAATATACTAGCAATTAGATCAAAGATAGTACACAATATTTTATGCCCAAAACTTGTTTCTTCCAATTCCATTGATAAGAAAACTCATGGGGTTCTTCTACAAAGATAATGGCCCTTTTGTATCAGAATACAATGCCAAATACGATGTCAAGTCCTTTGACCAATACCCTAGGGCTAAGACTTTGTCCTCTAAGCCTTTCCTTCCCTCATAAAGACACCTACAAAACTTTAAATACTTAGTTGTGCCAAATTATGGCTTTTACCAACCCACATTAGATTATTCAAACACAAATCAGCTTACATGGGCATGATCCTTTAGTCCATGGTCCTCTTGTTGTATATTTCTTAGACTTCGACCCCTTTACTAGCATATTGCCTACTCCTTTACCCTTCAACCAGCCCTACTCCCTGCTACAGCGGGCCTTAATTAGCTCACTTTGTACCTTAGCCTCCTATTTTCACCTTACACAAACCAATGGATGCCTCCCCAAGCCCAGAAAATTGCTACAATAGCCATGCATCCCTCCTCCATGCATGTTATGGCTGGTTTATTTAGACCTGTAACCTATTCCTTGGTTGCGACCTCACTTCAAATTGCCAACGGTCTACACAACTTTTGACTAGCCATTCCCAACCAATAAAACCTTAAGAAAACTGGGCCTTATCCACAAATCTATCCTTCTTCAGTTGTGGCTTCTTGTGTTGCCTTGTCTAAGCCACTTTTAGCCTTAATCATTATAAGAAGAATGCTACTTCTGCCCCATTGCCTTTGTATTTATACATTTCCAAGGAGTGTCTCTTGGCCTTACTAGATGACCTAAGCCAACTTGACACCTTAAGCCTACAATAATTAAATTAGGATTATAAATGTTTTCCTTAGATTCAAAGCCCACTCATTTTGGGTCCAAAACCCCCAACTTGGGTGCAAAGCCCATTAAGCAAACCAAAATTTGCCTCGAGAGATTTTACAACCTGAAATACCTTTCAAACTACCAGAATTTGCCACTTTTAGCCTTAATCATTATAAGAAGAATGCTCCTTCTGCCCCATTGCCTTTGTATTTATACTTTTCCAAGGAGTGTCTCTTGGCCTTGCTAGCTGACCTGAGCCAACTTGACACCTTAAGCCGACAATAATTAAATTAGGATTATAAATGTTTTCCTTAGATTCAAAGCCCACTCACTTTGGGTCCAAAACCCCCAACTTGGGTGCAAAGCCCATTAAACAAACTAGAATTTGCCTCAAGAGATTTTACAACCTGAAATACCTTTCAAACTACCAATATTTCAACATGGCTAAGACCAACCTAGTCCATATTCATGATTTATTTCTAGGTTTGGCTAAGGCTGGCTTAGTTAGTTCATAATCCCTCTTGGGTAATACACCATACTCTTATGTATATATACATAGCTCTCATTTGTGATTTCACAAATATTGTGATCATTCTTTATAAAAGTGATTTTTCAACATGGCTAAGACCAACCTAGTCCATATTCATGACTTATTTCCAGGTTTGGCTAAGGCTGACTTAGTTAGTTCATAATCCCTCTTGGGTAATACACCATACTCTTGTGTATATATACATAGCTCTCATTTGTGATTTCAAAAATCTTGTGAGCATTCTTTATAAAGGTTATTTGGCCAATGGGCACCATAAAATGTTACCCTCTCTTGTGATGGGTTATTTTATGGTGCCCTCTCTTCTGATTGGATTATTTCTCTTTATCTCATGCTGCTCTTGGGCTATTTTTCTCTCTAGCTGGTGCTGCTTTTCTTTCTCTTTACTGCAGATTTAGAATTTACTGCTTGCTTTCATTCAATCCTTTCTCAGTCCTATGAATTATCCACTAGGACACCACGATCATAGCTTGAATTTAAAATAAATAAGAATGGAACTTAACTATGTTCACTTGCAGTCTATTTCTTCCTACAGTAATGAATGGTCAATTTTTAACCGAAATTAACTGTGATCAAGGGCAGGGATATATACAAGTACATATACCCATAACATTTTCAGAATTCTTTGTAACAAGGTGTATATATCTATTCTCTTTATATATTTTAACATGCACACATGCATACATATAGGAATATGTGCCTATACCAACACATAATACTCAAGAAAGGAAACCACCAAATTACCAAAATAATTGAAATTGTTCTGCTTAGGTTGCAGAATATTCTCAAATTTTAGACTGCATTTTCAAACAGGAAGGACTCGAATAAGTAGCCAATCTCCAGAAATTGGTCGAGAATTCTGCTTGGATGCATTGTACTTGGATTCATTCTACCCATAGCTCTAGTTTTCATAAGAAAGGACTTGTTCTCGTGTAGATCCCTAAATTTCTATTCACCTGAATTCTATCTTTCAGGATATTTTTGTTGTTCTAAGAGTTGTACCATACAGACTGAATAGTTCGATGTGGCACAAGCCATGTCAAAACTTGCCAGAATAAGTTGGGTTATACATTTAGGAATCCACACAAATAAACCCTTAGTTGTCGAAGTGTCTTGAAGATCCCACTTATTCATTTAAACTAAGTTAATAACTTAAATATTACTATTATTAGTATGAACAAAATTTAGATAGTTAATGCTTACAAAGCCTCGGTTCAATCAAGGTCTGATATGAGTTGCACATGCTTTAAGAAGAAACACCATTGCCCTAGGGTTGTCCATCTTCCAAAACCCATTTATTAGTTCACGTCATTTATATAAAACAGTTATCTAAATTCCTATGATCAAGAGTAAGATCATTTATATTCTCAAGAGGCAAACAGTTGAACTCTGAATAGTTCCCTGTTATGAACCTCCCTAAGGTATGTATATACTATATTGATGTATTCACATTAAAGTTCTTATGCATTTTGTTATAATGTTCATGCAGTGTCTTTTCAGGAACTTAAAGAGTTAGTTATGTACCACTCTTTTTCAGCAGGCCTCTAACGATTTAGACAGAGATTAGGTGAGGTTGATGCCATCAAGGAAGATTTGCAAGTTCAAGAAGAGGGGAAGGCAGAAATTCATGCCCAAAAGTGCATGCATGTTCCTCATGAGAAACATTTAAAAACCCGAGGAAAAGAAGCCCAAGCCTTGTCAAAATGAGCATTCTAGAGAGTTCAGACACAGATCTTGTTAAGTCTGGAAAGTAATTACCATGGCATAAGATAGTCGATTTATCAACATGGATGCCAAAATAATGTGTTAGATTTAATTTGTGTGTGAAATCTAACTGCAATTTATCATGACCTTTTTGCTATCAAAGATTACATACAACTTTTAACAGCAATCAGTTTCAATCAATCACGATCAACTTTCAGCTATAGTTATAGTCAACATGGTTAATATATAACCATATGGTCAATATATTTAACTGCAGTTCAACAGAAGTAGAAGTAGAAGTGCAAGTCTATGGATGCCTTTTTCTTTATGGCATGGTGTATGTTCGATATATTTTTATACATTCATACAAATATATCTACACACACACACAGATATATATATATATATATATATATATCGAGAGAGAGAGAGAGAGAGAGGGAGGAAGAGACTATAACCATGATATTTTTGGTTTGCTAATTTGTTTGTGACTTGCAGGACTAACCTTTGACTGAGAAACCATGACCCAAGGGTATCTAAGCCATCAAAATCCCCTGGGGATTGCACCCAGCCTGGGCCAGACAAACCCTTGAATGCTTGTATTATTTGTACCGACGGGGTTTCAAACCCGTGACCTTAACACAAGGAGTGCCTTAATAAAACACCATCACCTACTATTCTACATCTTGGGGATATGACCATGACGCACATCATGGGAAAAGAAAACATCAAATTACATAAAATTTTGGAAGAAATTGGATGCTGGGATTGCACCCAGCCTGGGCCAGACAAACCCTTGAATGGTTGTATTATTTGTACCCACGGGGTTTCAAACCCGTAACCTTAACACAAGGAGTGCCTTAATAAAACACCATCACCTACTATTCTACATCTTGGGGATATGACCATGACGCACATCATGGGAAAAGAAAACATCAAATTACATAAAATTTTGAAAGAAATTGGAAGAGCATCACCATTGATCAAATGTTACACTTCATTTTTAAAGGACTGATAAATACCAAATCCTTAGCAATTAAACAAGAGCTCTGCTTGGACAGCTTGCCATTCTTGCAATATATACAAGTCACTTATAGGAATTTGAAGGAGAAAGTGCTTGTGCACTTCCACAAACTTTTTTCTCCAAAGTTCAATTTTTTCAGGAACAGCTTATTGTTCTGATAGTTCACCATACCAAATAAATGAATTGACGTGGACAAGCCACATTACAACTTAACATAGCAAGTTGAAAAATATCTTTAAGCACAACCATAACAAACAGTTGTTTTATGTCTTAAATACCACACTTTCAGTTTTCCAATTCATAAATTTTAGAATATTACACCCAATAGGCTTCACCTCAATCAAGATTTATATAGCTTTGTCAAAGAACAAAACTCCTGAACAGGTTGCTGCTCTTGGGATTTATACACGTCACTCATAACTCTGCATTTGAAGGAGATACTGTGAACTTCCACAAACTTTTTTTCACCTGAGTTGAATCTTTCAGAAACTCTTTAATTGTTCTAAGAGTTGATCGTACCAAATACATGACTTGACTTGCTCTCTAGGTGTGCACATCATTTTCATAGGAATCACGAGTCAAACTCACCGACTCGTGTGTTGAACTTGGATTGGACTGGAAAAGAGTTAGACTCACGAGTCAAACTATCCTCCCCAATTGCTTTCCCGAGTTTTTTCCAATACAGTATTTTGAGCTTGTGTACTTCTTTATAGTTGTCTATGTGTGTTCCTTACTATTTGTGTCCTTGTTAGGTTTCTCCGGAGGTTTTGCAGAATTTTTTCAGATCTGAGTTAAACTCTTGACTCTTCTGCCTCACCGAGTTCTTCCTGACTCCAAGTCTGGTAACTTTCATGCACATGTCTGCATGTGCTATAAATAAAAACACATCAATATTGTACACTTGGTACTTATCCATTACATTGAGTTGCCCAGGTTCATGGGTGCATCAAAACACAAACATGCACATCAAACTTGCATGGAGTCTCTTGTATGGGGACATTCTAGTACCCAGGGTACTGGAAATGTCTAGAACCCCAGGTTCATGGGTACATCAAAACACACACATGCATATGCATGGAGTCTCTTGTATGGGAACGTTTCTAGCACCCAGGTACTAGACATTTCTAGAGATGGGGTACCTGGTACAAACCTCCAAAATAGGCTATGCTAAGTGCAGGTATGTACATCAATATTTTACACTTAATGGTGCAATGAATCTCAGTTGACCAAGCTCATTGGTGCTTCAAAACACACACACAAACACATCAAACTTGCAATGAATCTCAGGTATGGAAGGCATCTTTAGTACAGGAACTACTGAGTACAAACCCTGAAAAATAGAGCATCCCAAGAGCAGGTGTTTTTGTGTGTGCACACGCACATGTTAGCTTGGTTGGCTTGACAACATCTGCAAAAGATGCAGTCTGATATCAGATTACAGGATCCATTCCCATCCAAGTCCTCTGAGGTTACCATCTGCTCATTCGAGCTGCTGGTTAACACCAACCTCCATCTAGGACTCTGGGGAAGTGGGTGAAATTCTGTGAGCTTATTTCTTTGGTTATATATATATATATATATATATATATATATATATATAATGAAGCTTGAAATGAATGCCAACAACAAGAGAGAATGGTGTGTGTTACATAAAATCATTGTAGGTTGCGAGAATATGGTACCTACAACAGAAAACTGCCCAAAACTAAAAATTGAAGCCCATGGCAGCAAAATGGTGCCCACATACCAAAATGCAGGTACCCACTGCATACAATCACTGTCCACAGCAAGAAGATGAGGCCTACACGGCAAAAAAGGGATGGAAACTGAAAGAAAATGGTGTCCACTGCATACTTTCCACAGCAAGGAGCCAGAACAGGAAAAACCAGTTCTTGCAACTGAAAATAAGCACCCCAAGCTCCAAATTGGGGCCCAAAAGTGGTTTTCACCACTCACCAAACGACAAACAATGTTGCTGCATTTTTCATCTCCATGCTAATATCATGAATATCAAGGTGCGCTTGGACATCAACACAAAAATCCTTTGGGCCTTGTTAACCCTCAGATTTTCTCCTTGCAAACTAGAGGGTTAAGAGCTGGCTGTTAATCAAGGTTGTCATTGATGTCAATATGGCATTGACTGAAATGTCAATATTCTTGAGATGCCTGGTTCCAGATGATGATGCCATGACTCTTGGTTGACTAGGAGACCATTAATGATGATGTCAAAGTCTATAAAGAAGTATTGTCCTAAATGCCTTTTGATCATAATTACCTAGATGTACATGAAGGCACCATAATCTCGTGAAGAAGCCCTAGAAATCATGATTATGTGCTTACTCTTGATGAAGAAGCCTAGAACCTGGATGATGACCTTACCCTTGATGTGGAGGACTATACTTGATGGAGCCATACACGTGATGATGTCATACCCTTGAATGACAACACGTGATAATGGTCTTGATGACATGGTTGAAAGACTACTTTGGAGCTTTCCCAATAACAAATTAATAAAGGCTGCACTATAACATATCACTGCATCATTATGTGATGACATGGATGATACACTCATTGCTGGACCTCATGATGACGTGGAAATAATATAACGACACAATTGGAGTCATAAAAATGAAGAAGACCTAATGACCTCTTGCTGTCCCAATCACTTCCTGCACATAAAAATTCAGGGACAGTTATAAAGAAATATTAAATTTGTCAACTTGGAGGCACCCTATCACAATGAGTCCTAGACCATCTGAAAGAGGAATTTTTCCTCTTTCCAACGAGCCTTTACTTGCCCTGAAACTCCCAGCGGTTGATGAGATATGGAATTTTTAAGTTAAGAAAAATATATATTTGCAGGCTAGCCGACCTACCCTTTGACACTCATATCGGCCTACATCTTAAAGACGTGTCCCTTCGTTTGTCCTAGCAAAAACACTATATATATACAGTTCGGACTGCATTTCTCCTCCAATAATTTCGGTGAAGATTATTTCAGGAATACAGAACAGCAAGATAAGAGGCCAAGAAGAGAAAAGGAGATCACAGCGTGGACATTTTGGGTTAATTCTGAGGTGGAAATTGGATATAAACTGCAGTACAGCAACATGTGATACCTTGGAACTCAGGACAGTCATCATTACAGCCCAGAAGTTTGAATGTAAGAGCTCGGATCCTTGTTGAAGAGGCTGAGTTATACCACAGCCCGGTCGTAGCTAGGAATTGTACTCCATACGAGCTCGAACTGCACCACAAAGTTAAGCTCTACAGGAGCTCAAATTTATGCCTGAAAATTCAGATCTGATTTAAATCAAGTTGAAGTCGCTGATCAAGTTTAAAAGGAGTGTTCTGAGCATACAGGTCCAAGTCTCTTGTTGAAGGACTGGACGTAGGGTTTTAACTGTCTTAAGGGCTTATATGGAAGGAATCAAGAGAGTATTATGACAGTCATGTTGCTGCTTCAGGAACCATATAACCCTGTTGAGGACAATTAGATGCAGGCTTAAGCAGCTTCATTGAAGAATTCTTGAGTGGAGTCATAAAGCACTTGAAGGATTCCTGGAGTTTTTGTTTGGACCTTTACTAAAGACATTTGTGATAGCCTCATAAGAAAAATTCTGCTGACTTGAAGTCTTGGAGCATATTTTGAGTGCAGGGGTTAGAAGTTGATTGTGTTAACTTGAGCTTTGTTGAAGTGAAGACTTCTGAAAGAGTATAGAAGAACATCCTTTGCAGTCCAACATTAAGAAGCTTGTTGAGGATATGGTGAAGACATCTTGTTGAGAAACCTTAGATAATTGAAGACACCATGATGTACTGTTGAAGGCCCTCGTGATGTAACCTTGAAGAAACAAGTGTTTGGGTACCATGAAGAGTTGTGGTGACACCTTCAAGTGAAGAACAAGGTTGTCATTGATGAAGTGACATGGAGACTAAGTGAAGGCATTGCTGAAGATTGTCAGGGCTCTTTGAAGAAGACTTTGGGAGCTGTAAAGAATAACCAAACATATTTTGACGAAGTGAAGTTGCGAGTTGGAGCCTCATAGAGACACGGTCGGTGCCTTGGAAGATAGGGTTGTAGCCCAAGAGGATTGGAGTCCTCAAGAAACCAGGCCGGAGCCTATACCAGAGATAGGGTTGGAGCCCTAGAGGTTGGTGCCTCAAATTGACAAGGTTGGAGACTTGGAAAGACCAAGTTGGTGCTTGGCACAATACAAGTTGGAGCCTTGAAGATTGGAGTCTTCATCTAGGGTTGGAGCCCTATATCATTATTATACTTTACTTATTGTAAAGAAGAAATTAATAAAAGTATCTATTCCATCATTGTTCATTTTTTGTTCTAAATACAAGTGATCTAACTGGTAAAAATATCAATTGAAAAGAAATATTGATTCACCCCCCTCTCAGTATTTCCAACACCCGCTCTCATTCGGCTGGCATTCAGAGTTTGTTGCTTCAACACAGGTCCAAGCCAGTGTTCATAGAAATCAGATGATGGATTTTTCAATGATTTCAACCCATTTCATTTCATAGTCAAAGACATTTCACGGCCACTTTCATCACTTCTAGAGGGCACTACTATTTTTTGCAGCCAGAGTTCAAAGGATTTAATGTCAAAAGAGTGAGCTTGTGATTCTAATGGAGCTATTTCAGTACGAAAAGTGGGACACTGTTATTTTTAGTAGTTCAGGTTTTGAGGCTCGTATGGAGATTCTAAATACATATCCAAATTCCTTGCAAAAAACCAAATTCAATGAGCCTAACTTCTTTGACATGCAAACATTTTCGATTTTTAGCAATGCTTATTTTTAGGCGTGCTAGATTTGGCAAGGATCTGTTGGGCATTGGATAATCCAGCGCTCCCCGTATGTTTCGCGACATGTGCTTAACCACCACTTGAGGGTTCGTTAACTCTAGTGATGCATCCATTTACTAACATCTGTGGGTTTTGGTGTAACAACAATGGTGATTCCAACAAGTGGTATCAGAGTGTAGTTCACGAGTTCGATACACACCCGACTCACACTAGGAGGAGGTTGCTGGACATAACCAATTCTCCCTGTGTGTTTCATGACATGGACTAATCACCTCTCGTGGATCCTTATCTCTAGCGATATGATAGTTGATGAAAACCTTTGCGTTTTGGTCTAATGACAATCGTTATTCCCAACTAGTGGTATCAAAGCCAAAGGTCTCAAGTTCAAAACACCCCCAGCTAGCATTGGGGGGTAGATTGTTGGGAATTGGATAATCCAGCGCTCCCCATGTGTTTTGTGACTGTTAAACACCATGTTAAACACACACATGGTGTATGAGGAGGAATAAACACACACACAAGAGACTCAACACACAATGAAGGATAAGCGTGAGGCTTTCTCATTTTCCATTATACAAAGATGTACATTTATAGTACAATGGTGTGACTCTTGGTTTCATATTCCAAGGTCACTTGGACTCCATTGTGAATTTTCGCATTCCACACCTACCCATGTAGGATTAGGTGTTCCAACATCCCCCCTTAATCCGAAGGGGTATGTGTGAGTCCAAGAAAAGAGTTGTAATACAAATCTGCAAAGTATACATGGCAGCACTTGGGCTGAATCAACTCTCTGAAATGTTGGAAAAAGAGGTGGTTTAAGGATGACCACCAACACTGGAACGCAAAACTTGTTGCAGTTCCCGAAACTCTTCCAAAACTGGCAAGAAGCTAAAAGCTTCTGCTAGAGGAATTGTCCCTCATAAAAAAGGGAGACCTTCAACCTAAAAGAAGGGAGGTCTACTACCTGTGATGGTTTTAGGATTACCAATAACTCTAGAATGCTTTGAAGCATTTCCTGGAACTCAACCAAAGCTGGCAAGAAGCTGAAGGCTGCTAAGCTGAAGGCTTCTGCTAGAGGAAGTGTTCCTCATATATGAAAGGGAGACCTTCGACCTAAAAGAAGGGAGGTCTAATACCTGTGGTGGTTTTAGGTTGTCCACCAACCAAAGATGATGGTTTAAGGTTATCCACCAACCGAAGGCATGCTCATGGGCATCCGTGTCTCTGGCTACATCTCTGACTCCGGAATGACAAATTGTGGCTCAGGCTCGCTTGAACTGCTGGCTACAACTCTGAACATGGAATGAGAGATTGTGGCTCAGGCTCGCTTGATCTGTCGTCGAAGCTTGTACATGACCACCATTTCCCCCCTGTCAGGGACAAGGTGAGATGATGGCGAAAACTCAACTGCAAGTTTGCTCAATATCCGTGAACATGTTCTGACATGCGACTTAAACATCTTCTTGGCTGCTGATGCCCATTGCCAAGAAGCGATCCATCCAAGATGAATCTTGGTTCTTGCAGGAGGCTTGTGTCTGAAGCATCTGTCTGAAGAATGGGTGTGCCGACCACAGTGCGTGCATGGATGAAGATCAAAACAATGATCTTCATATGGCCAACTCGATCACAGTGTTGGCATTTTACAATCTCGTTCAAGGTTGAGCAAAGATCTAGAATAGTCAGCAGTGAACTGTCATACAGGAATCCGGCACTCTGAAATATGATGGGCTTCGTGTAGTCTGGAATATGAAAGGACACATCCTTGTCATATCCAAGACCAGTTCGGTGCTTGTTGTGGACAAGCTCTTCCCAAGGTCTGATGATGGGCTTAGGAAGTGTTGGCTAGGTTGTTGCATCTGCATGTACATCTGCTCTTCTACAAGGAACTGAATGTGAATCAACTGCAACTTTATTGACTTGCTGCTGATGGGAGTCCTTCTCAATCTTCTGAACAGAAACAGGTTCAGAATGGTGACTCTTTTGCTAAAGTTCATCTTGTTGGAGCTGAGATTCCAACTGCAAAAACTCAAACTTTTCTTGTGCATCTTGCAAACTGTTGAAAATTGGTACCGGAGGACAGGTGGTTCCCTAAGGCTTTGATCTTTGGCCTAGGGAAAAGTGTCCAAAAGAATTTAATTTTTCTCCTAAAGTGACTTTATAATTTTTATAAAGTCAAATCTAATTTTAAAGTGACTTTAAGTGATAAAGTTACTAAAGTGACTTTATAAAGTTATAAAGTCAAATCTAATTTAAAAATGACTTTAAGTGATAAAGTTACTAAAGTCTAATTTTAAAGTGACTTTAATAAAGTCAATATAAAATTAGAAAGGAAAAAGTGACTTTGGAAATAAAATACTAAGTGGGTCTTTATTAAAGTGGGGTGAATTAAAAAATAGAAAGTGAGATTTAAATGAGCATTTAATCTCAGCCCTAGATCTCAATCTATCTCAGCCATTGGATTTAGGGATTCCCCAAAAGTCACTTAGGGTTAGGTTAAAGGAGGAAAAGGAGGAAAAGATCATTCATTCTTTCATGAGCAGATTGAGAGAGGAGAAGGAGAGCTGGAGACTTTTTTTTCTGAAGAGAGCTTGAGAGGGTGAAGGAGAAGAAAAACTCAACAAGTCCGTACAGCAGCAAGGAGGGCACGGTTTTCGAGGCAGTAAGAGAGTGCACGGATACCGAGGCAGCTTGGCCGTACAGCAGCACATAAATCCGTACAGCAGTCCGTACAACGGTATTGAGGCACGGTTTTCAAGGAGAAAGGCAGCACGTTTTTCGAGGAATAGTACAGCAGCAAGAGGGCTCGATTTTCTAGGTGTCTGGGCAAGTTTATCGAGGCATCCAGCACTGTTTTCGAGAAAGACAGCTTGCTGGAAAATTCCGTACAATTCGTACAGTCCGTACGGTTGTTCAGCTAAGTTCTGGGCACGAATTTCTGAACTGTCATTTGCTGTAATAAATTTCTGTTTTGAGTATTTTGCTGTTCTGGCACGTTTTCCAAGGCGGAGGCAAGCACGGAAAACCAGATAAGTCTGTTATTAATTTGCTGGAATTTTTCCTGTATATTTCACCCCTCTGTAAAAGCTTTTTCCAGAAATAAGAAGGAGCTTTCGAACTGGTTTTCCCCAAGAGTTGTAGGGGGTTTTTCCAAGGTCATGTTGACCAAAAATATCTATGTCAAATGTGTGAATGACTGTTTTTATGCTTGCTGATTTTTAATTCTGCATTTTCTAGCATTCTGAAAAATTTCCAGAATTTGTGTTTTCAGCAAAATTTATTTTCCAGTTTGTTAAATGTATGGATATGGGAAAGGGCATTTAACTATTTTGGAGTAATAAGGTGAAAACTGAAAACCGGGGTGGGAAACTATAAATTTCTACACAAACAACTTTGAATGTTACAAAGAGCATGCTTGCTCATTTTTATCATGTCATCAACATTGGAATGAATGAGGTTTTTCAACAACTCAAATGCCTCATTGATTTTAGCCATTTTTCAACAACTTAGGCTCAAAAAATGAAAGGGTGTCGGCTTCAACCGAAAATGCACCCGTTTACAATGTGATGCAACAACAAATACAAATGACTCCAAAGAATTCTCAAAATACAAAATCTGCTCCTCAAATGATGGAGGGCAATCAACAATTTTTCAACAACTCAAGTACTGATTGCAACTATGAATGAAGAGGCAAATTCCACTTACAATACAATGTCAATATCTCTGCAAAAATATTTGAATGTGCAGCGAAAACACTTGTGTAAGAGGCCTTTAAGGCAGCTGAATTTCCTTCAAAGAGCTGTTTTGAATGATAGCAAACTTGTCTTCAAATGTAAATTTCTTCAAAAAATCACCCTTATGCCACAAATTACACAATCTCAAATCTTCTCTTTTCACTATGTATGTTTACTATCCATTTGCTCACATGTCATTTCTCATTTACTGCTGTTCATTTTCTCTATCTGCTCTTTCTCTCTTCTTCTTCTTCTTCTTCTTCTTCTTTTTTTTAAAATTAAAATTAATTAAAAAATAGATTAATGGGAATAATTAAAAATGGAGGGGAAGGGGATTAATTAAAAAGAGGGGGAATTTAAAAAAGGATGGGAAATTTATTTGAAATGGGAGGGGGCTTAAAACAAATTTAAAAAAGAGAAGGGAATTAATAATTAAAAATGGGAGTAATTAAAAAATGGGTAGGGAAATTTATTAAAAAAAGGGAAATGTTAATAAAAAAGAGATTATTAAAAAAGGGAAGGAGAGTGATTTAAAAAGGGAGGGAAATTTATGGGAGAGAGGTATTATATGAAAGTGGGGTCAAATATTAAAATGAGGGGATTAAAAATAAAAACAAATTTTTAAAAGGGAATCGAATGGTGGGAGGGGAAGGAATGGAATCGAATGGTGGGAGGCGTAAGGGAGAGTGTGGTGAGGCGAGGGTATAAGGGAGTGTAGTGAGGGGGACGGGGTGTAGGGGAGTGTAGTGAGGGGGACGGGGTGTGTGTATGCGCAGAGAGGGGAGCGTGGGTTGGGTGTGCGGGTGAGAGCGAGTGGGGGTGGTGAGATTGCAGGTGAAAAGTGGGGAGAGGAGGTATGGCAGGGCGGAGCGTTGTCTGCGCAATGAGATTGCAGAGAATAGCAGCGGGATGGGAGCCGAGTTGAAGTGAGCGGGTGGGTAGGTAGAGGGGTGAGTAGGGTGAGTAGAGGGGTAGGGTCTATTGCGTGGGGAAGCGGCAGGTTTGAAAGTGTTGGTGAGGGAGCGCACGAGTGGAGCCAGAGTTTGGTAGATAGGGAGATGAGTATTGGGGGAGGCCGCGAGCAGAGGAGGTGTGGGAGCCGCGGGGTGTGTGAGAGTAGGGTGTAAGGGAAATGGCCGTGGGTAGATAGGTAGGCCGTAGAGTAGAAGAGTGCAGAAATTTTTTTATTTTTTTATTTATTTTTTTTTATTTTTTTTTAATTAACAGCAGAGAGGTAGAGTCTTCAGCAGAAATTTTACAAATGTATAGCAGAATTCTAGGCAATGAAATATCTCAACAGCATAGAATTTGACACTGTAGAATTCGGAAATTTTCAGCAGACAAAACTCAGAAATTTCTCCAGTGGCCCAGCAGCAGAAAATGCAGAAATGATGAAATTTTTAGTAGAAAAACTCAGAATTTTCCAGAAACTTCTTCAGAAACCCAATTTAAATAATATCCAGCAGCTCTTCAAATTGCAGATTTTAATAAGCAGAAATTGCAGAGAAAAATTAGAATGAAAACCTTCAGATGGGCAGTGCTGCCTTTCTTCAAAGCCAATGCCTGAATGTTGCCAATTTCTGAATGCTGGGATTTTGAATGCTGCTCTTCTCCAAGATAAATTTATGAATGCGGCAAAAACACTGCTACAGAAATCTCCGAGTGCTGCAAAAATTATCAAAATTTTTGCAGATATGCACAGGCCATAAACACAAATGGCTCACTCAATTTGGAGCAGGGCCAGCAATGGCCCGCTCTGATACCATGTTAAACACACACATGGTGTATGAGGAGGAATAAACACACACACAAGAGACTCAACACACAATGAAGGATAAGTGTGAGGCTTTCTTATTTTCCATTATACAAAGATGTACATTTATAGTACAATGGTGTGACTCTTGGTTTCATATTCCAAGGTCACTTGGACTCCATTGTGACTTTTCGCATTCAACACCTACCCATGTAGG
>CM076579.1:1552460893-1552573452 GCA_034641835.2 Pinus albicaulis | reverse complement strand
GACTGGGCACTAAGTGTATAGGTCCAATAGAGGTTATGGGAATGCTGTAGCTACTGTGATTTCCCGGGCTCTCAAAGATCATCCATTTTGATACACTTACGATTATTATGAATATTTTATTAATTATTAGTTAGATATAGTTATATTAGGTTTTATTAACTGAAAGGGCATGATCAAAGCTCATGCCTCTTCGCCAAGGGACACCTTGAGGCTATATTTAAAGCCTAGGTGATCCCTCATTGTAATCATCTCATCTTTCATCATTAATAATATATATTTATCAAGTTTACCAGAGTTTTTACACTCCATTGGTATCGGGTTTGAATTTCTTACGGATACGTGTGATCTATCAGAGTTAAAAAATCTCGAAAATTTCGGGAAACATGACGTGAGATGCAGCTCTTACGAACGATGACGACTCGGATTACAAGAAACATTGGAATTTTAGATTCTACAATTACCCATACACCTCTCACGTCAATTCCCTTACACTTCCCCAACTCCCCCACGTACAAAAAATAAAATAATTTTTTTTTTTTTATAACCCAATTACCCGCCTCCTGACCTTCGGCCTACTTGTCCCCTCTCGCGGACCTTCTCCAACTCCCTTCTCCCTCACGGTAACACACAGACCGGTTTTAAATTCGTGTAAAAAAAAAACGAGATATTCAAAACGATTGGTTGTGCGGGTATTAAATAATAACTTGTTGGCCAAAGATGGGATTCTCTTCGAACGTGAGTTTCCGCGGGCCAGATAGTCTCCGCCGGTGACGCCTTTACCTGCCATTTTCTCATGGTGAGACGGTTCTGCATCGTGACCATACGGCGCGGCAAATAAAATATACATACGGGTGACGGTTAAAATATATAAAACGCTGTGTCATTTAAAGTTTAAACCAACGGCACATTTTAAAAAAACACGATTTTTTTACCCTTTGCCACTTACTTAGTTTTTCTGTAGTGGACGATTCTGTCGTGGCCATACGAGCGCGGCAAATTCGATCTGTTTAAAAAATTAGTCATCGTTTTGTTTAAAAAATTCGATTTGAACAAGTCAACGAGTTTTTGGACGGCTGCATAATGCGGACGGCGTGGTTTTAAACGAAGCAGGGTATATTTTACGCAAATCCCAAGGGAAAATAAGCGGAAGCCTTTGCAACCACTGCACATAAACACGTTCGGTCAGCAAAAATAAACGACACATATTTTTCTAAATCGTGAAACAGTGGCCGGTTGGTGACATCGGAAAAAAAGCGATTTGTTATAATTCTAAACGGTGTGCCGGTTCGGAACGATATTTTTTTTAATTATATAAAATATATTATATAGTTAATTGATAATTATATATATATATATTATAATTATATAATTCATTTATATATATAATTTTCATTTAATAAATTATATATATAACAATTATATAATTAAATTATATATATTATATAATTTTTAATTAAAAATTATATATATATAATAATTATATAGTTTAAAAAAAAATTTATTATTAATTAATTAATTAATTCAAAAAAAAAAAATTAATTAATTAAATATTAATTAATTAATTTTAAAGAAAAAAGAGGAGAAACTGGCAGAAAGATATTCCCCACCTCATACACGCTCGATGTCTTCGTCAATGTCGATGGCGGAATTCTAGAAGAAATTGGGAGATCTTGAGAAACAAATCAATAACAATTCCGAAGAATTCGGAAAAAGATTAGTCAATCTGGAAGGTACAGTTTCAGGGCACTCCAACGACATCAAAAAAATCCAAGATACGACAAATCGCATAGAAAGACAAATGTGGCTGAATCATCACGAGACCACAGAAGCAATGAACAATATGACAGAACTCTTCAATAAGCTAAATGATAAGATAGATAAGTTGAGTCCGACACAATCCCCAACATCTCCTAACAGGGAACCAAATCAACAAAACAATTCCGCAGATTCAGGGAACTCGAAAGAGCATCAGGAAAAGACTGATTCTCCACATCATCAAGAAGATAGTAATGCAGATTTTCAAAATAAGCAGCTCTGGAATGCATTCGCTAATCAATATCCCCTTCTTGTTCCACCATTAGCATATCAGCGCAAAGCCAAGATCGACCTACCTAAATTTGATGGTAATGAAAAAAATAGCGTTGCATGGCTTAATAAAGCAGAAGAATATTTTGAGATTTATGACATTACTAGTGATGATGAAAAAATTAAACATGCTTCCATGAAAATGGAAGGAGAAGCATATAATTGGTATATGTGGTGGAAAAAGACGACGCTCGCTATTAGTTGGAGGAAATTTAAGGATGCGTTCTTCAAAAGGTTTCAAGGCATAAAAGAAGAAAAATTATTTTCAACGTTTATCAAATTACGCCAAAAAGGAGATGTGGATGAGTACACGCGAGAATGGGAGACTTTGGCAACACGAGTACCCGGATTGTCGGAATCTCGTCTAATCCAGTTTTACATCTCGAGACTTAAAGTCCACATTCAAGAAGAACTAGAACTACATGAAATCATGTCTGTAGAAGTAGCAAGGCAAAAAGCAAAAGCTGCTGAAAAGAAATTGGAAAGATTATCAAAACCAGAAAAAGTATATTCGAGACGACGGTTTCCTCAATCTGAAAATGTAGATGACACAAAATATGTCCCTGTCCATCTTCGTGAAGAAGAAAAATCTAGTTTGGAAAAACAAAGAATGCGAGAGGGCAAGTGCAAACGATGCGGTGAAAACTGGGACCCTAAGCACAGATGTGCTAATGGAAAAGCGAAGAATCTATACAGTTGTGAAGCAACTAACGATGCTAACAGTACTGATTCATGTATAGAAGGATTAGAAGACAACTTAGAGTTCTCTCCATAAGTGGATGGCGAAATTATCCCACAAGTGTCATTATCAGCTATGACAGGCATATTACAACCTCAAACCCTAAGGTTAAGAGGACATATTAAGAAAAACAATGTAATGGTTCTAATAGACACAGGCAGCACGCACAATTTTCTAGATTCAACCATGGCTAAAAGACTCAACCTCTTTGCTTTTCCCATGCCTAATATGAAGGTAATGGTGGCCGATGGTAAGAAGATTGAACAAGTAGGAAAATGCCATAAAGTCAAATTGCAAATTAAAGACTTTCATTTAGAATCTCCGTTCTACACCGTTCCATTACGAGGAGTAGATGTGGTCTTAGGAATTCAATGGCTACGAACTCTAGGTACTTATTCTGCCAACCATCAGAAGCAGTTTATAAGTTTTAAGTGGAAAGGGCAGAAATACAAGTTGTATGGATTCCAAGTCCCAGGAAATCAAGTCGTATCTACAGTACAATGTCAGCAGTTAGAAATGTTATCTTCAAAAGGGAGCCATGAAGAGTCTCCAGAAATCAACCCTGTCGATATCAGATATTTTCACTATCCAGATCAACAACAAACTGAACTCGAGAATATGCTCCATGACCTTTTTAAAATATGGGAAGCAAGAGCTCGTCGTTCGCGGAAACCAGACATTCGTCAACGTTGTCCATCTATTACATATGCTTTGAGGACAAAGCATCTTTAAGAGAGGGGCAATGTTATGAATATTTTATTAATTATTAGTTAGATATAGTTATATTAGGTTTTATTAACTGAAAGGGCATGATCAAAGATCATGCCTCTTCGCCAAGGGACACCTTGAGGCTATTTAATGCCTAGGCGATCCCTCATTGTAATCATCTCATCTTTCATCATTAATAATATATATTTAATCAAGTTTACTGTGAGTTTTTGCTAATAGTCTGCACGATATGCTAGTTGACGTTGCCAAATGCTGGAACTATTCTTGAAGACTGCTATTTTTTATCCGTGGACAAATATATTTTATCCTATTTTGCTCATGTAAATGTTGGAACGGTTTGAAGACTACTGGATAGATATATTTTTGAATTCATGATTTAATTATTTGGACTTTAATGTTATTTGGCTCATTATGGAGTAACTAAACCATGGAGGAGAAATGCTACCATGTTGGTATGCTGTGAGATTGTTGGCATACGCTGAGAGAAGGAAAGTATGCCGTCTATTAATGCTAATATTGCATTGTGCCTAGAGGTATATGTTGTTGTTTTAGTCTAGATGTTATGTCTGTATAAAAAAATCATGTTATGTATATATCTAATTTTACAGTCAACGATTCCCTGGGTTCCAGTGTTGGAGATTTTCCTGGCCAGCTTGTATGGAAGGACTGGATGGAAGTGACATAGTCTGAGGGATTTTATAACAGTGAAGGGGATGCCATTCCTTTTGCTGTATAGAGTTGATGGGAAAAAGAAGTTGGAACCTAGGATTGCTGTAGAATGAATTGGTTGAAGTGTGACTTCCATCAATGTAAATGCTGTTATAACTTATAAGCTATAACCATGGGTTGTGAGGTAGAATTCCTTGGCTTTTGTAATTGTTTGCTAAGTGAGGGAGCCATAGGTTTAGCTAGGAAATTCCCCCTTGTTTCATTGCTTGGCTGCGACGATATCTATTACAGAATGTATATCCAACAGAAATCGATGATTCGATTATGAAAATGGCAAGCCGCAAATGTTTTTAACTTACCTGGCTAATGGCGGCGGCAGCAGCAAACCCTGGCGGCGGCACCCAATCTGCAAGCTCGAATCTTCAGCTCCCTCCCAACGCAAAGTTGCAATCCGAAACCCTCTTGCTGGATTGTCGAGTCTCCACGGACCACAGCAACTGCTCCACAGTGTTAAACGACGCGAGCGGGCGGACAAACAAAACAAAATAACACATAAAAAACGAAATTTCCGGCTCTTATAATCACTTTCACGACTTTTTGGATCGAATCGGGAAAAAATTGGGCATATAACGAAAAAATCGGGACTTTTTCAAATTTCAAAAAATCGGGAAAAAGTCGGCCGATTTAATCGGCGTCTTGAAAAAATCGGGACTTTTTGAAAAAGTCGCGATTTTTTCCCGACTTTTTCCACACTGGTTTAGCATTAAACAAAACTACGTAACTTTTGAACATTAGAATGGAAACTATCCTAATTGTTTTTATGCAATTGAAACATTCCATTCTGCAAGTGACGTTGAGCTTTCCATATATATATATCTTACTAGCTAATAACTATAACAATTGATGATATGAATTTATGCAAATATCTTTGATACCATTTTCTTATGGTAATACTTTAATTACTATCCAAGTATATGTGTAAGTGGTTTAAGGAATAGAGTGAAGGTTTAAATTTTTATAGTTTAATATACACTAAAATGGACATTTTGATATTCAAACCATTATGTCATTGTTAAGATAGATAATTAGCCATTTACAACCGTAAGGATATATCGATATCCAAAACAAAATAATATGGCATCATAGCATTTTCATGGAAAGAAAAACAATGTGGTTTAGGAAAGAGAAATTAGGGACATTATGACACTATATAAGATGATTCATGGAAATTATTTGTGCATATATAACGATTAGTTGGCAGAGTTGCTCCAAAGAAGTTAACTTTTGAAGAAAGGAAGAATGGTATTGAAAGCATGACTATTGACATTATGACAAGACCATTAGATGTGAAGGTACAACCACATAAAAGGCTAAGCTAGTTTGAGGTAAATTGATGGATGAAAAAAAGACACTAACTATTCAAGAAATGTTGGGAGAAATCATGAGTAATCAAATTAAGAGTACAAGTATAGTTCACTAAAGGGACACCTCAAACGAAGACAAAATTGATGAAACATATGATAAGATGGTAAGAAATCATCCTATAAGATAGTAAACACACTATTAGAACAAGACGATATAGTCACCCAGAGAATGCATCGGAAAATTTCAAAGTTTGATCTCCATTGTTACCATAATATAATCAATATAGTACCTAGGGAGAACGGGAAAAGAAAGAAATTTCAAACTTCTAATGACGATAATAAATGTTAGTTATCATAATAAACTTAGAATATTGAGATCGACAAAAGTAGCACCAAATGTGAGTGAGTGGAAATTTCACAAAGCAATATAAGAATCAATGACAATAGATTAAAGAGTGCATCTATAATAAAAATGATCAATTATAGGATAATTTATGTGCATGGAAACATCTATAATAGTTTCTCCCTCTAATGGGAGAGTCACATTATAAAATTTTCCTTAAGTGACTAACTATATCCAGGGATTAAGGACATCATGGAGTATGATTAGGAAATTATATCTCGTGATGCCTTAAAACCTGAAATGATAAATAGATTACATTCGATATCCACGTTATTGAATTTATTTATAGGGTCTTACTCAAGTCGGGGAATAGTAACGACATTTTCAAGTGTAATAATTTTATGCATTAAGAGAGAAGGAAAGAAAACCATAATGACTAGAAGTGAGAAAACAAAGTCAATTTGATAATATGCTCTTTTTCAAATTGAAGTAGACATGGAATATTAGGAATATTTGGTATAAGGAAGTGAAGGGATGTTTTCTATCAAAAAGAATTTTCTAAAGGATATGGGCAACATGATTGGTAAGGGTCATAGCAATGACCTGTAAGGAGTTGTGAACACTCCTAATTTGTTAAGAATAACAAGTGATAAATTGAGAAAATGGTTAAAGGTAAATATTACGGATAATAATTATACACCATTAGAAAAGAAGATACATTTGGTGATAAGATGAGGCTTAAGGACATGAGAAAACGATTAATGTGAAGAATAAGGAGAGGGTATACCAATGATGTGTTATGTGTTTGGATTAAATGAGTCAATATAATAGAAATGAAACAATGGTTTAAGGAATCATGGTAAAGCTAGTAATATCATAGCTAGAGTTAAGACTCTAAATGATGAAACTTGCAAGTAAAGAGACTATATCAAAACTGTAACATACTAATAATGTGACTATGCATATCTTGTAAATATGAATTTCTTATTGAAAGAGGAGGAAATTATTATTTGTCAACAATTGATATCTTGTTGAAAACATGAAACTCTTAGTAGACCAAGTATAATGCAAAGTGAATAATGCATTTTCAAGCAATAACAAATTCTTTCAATGAAAATAAACCTCCCACTAAGGGATCTTTAGAGTAGTCAATTAACTCTTCCTCCATATCCAGCATAACCCTAATGATTAGCCCGGCAAAACCCTACTCCATGGCTTCTAGATTTTTAGGTTGAAGATGAGCTGGAATAACATGATAAAGAAATTAATGTTATTATTATCTCTTTGGATCCAGATTACAGATCAAAGATAATTAGACTTAAAAGACAACTAAATAACAAGAATTAAAAGGTTGGCTGAATCCATATGTAGTTTTGTGTTTTAGAGTTCTTAATCAACCTGTATCAAGAAATTAGACCATGCTTCAACTAAGTAGTAAGCATTTTGTGCTCTTGTTTCAATTCATTTCGTTTCTATATATGCAATCATAAAGATTGGAGCATCCGTCCATTTAGATTTAGAGTCTCAACCTGTGACTTTTATAAGGTTAATCGGCTAATATAGTATAGAAAATAGTAGCTACACACTTATTTGTATATCTGTGTTCAATTATTCTATGTGACATTTATAATAATGGGTTATATTTATAAGCATTTAAAAAACTTATTTTGTATAACCTTACCTTATTTTGGATGGATACTTAAGACTATCGTTTTGTACTATTATATGTAATAATATATTATTCGTTTAAACATTGATGGTACATGGATACCAATATGAAGAAAGTTTTGCTTAAACATTGTTGGTACATGGATACTAATATAAATTATGAAATATGTTATGGATATGGTATCTATAATTTTACATATCAACATAAATGATGAGATAGAAATAAAAGAATGATTACACTTGACTATTTAAGGTGAAAATGAACTTACAGACTTATTGGATAAACATAACCAAGTATGTTATATGAACTCAAAGATCAAAATCGTAGATAGCAACATATTTGGAATGTGTAGAAATTGTTATTTGAATAACAATTTGCTTTGAATATATTGATACACATGTTATAATTTGTGGACAAGTGTTTACATCGCACATGGTATCATTACCAAACTGACCGCGTGATGACAAAACTCCAAGAACAATTGAGATTCACTGAGGTTCCATGATAGGGTGTTAACCCTGGTCCTACTAGGAGGGGTGGAAGTGTTTCCCACCGTTTATCCTCCAAAACCTGAAGTCATAGGAGAACTGTGTGAGTCACACTCCTCTAGACGTGTGATGATGACTACCGGATGCTTACCAAGGAAACAGGTCGATGTAGTCAACGATGTAACTCTTGAGGTCTATGAATGGTTAGGTCAGTATAGCTGACGCCATGTCATATTCCTGTAGAGGACGGATAGGATGGGAGCGGAAGAGATTAGGAAGGGTAGGATGATTCTAAAATAGCTTGGGAACTCTGTTGGGGCAAGACGTGACTACTAAATTTGTAAACCAATAAATGATCAAAACATAAATGTTAAAGTGTTCTCACACGTTAAACAAAAATTCAATTATGGTTCACCATCGTTATATGATTATATTAATCACTTAAATAATTAATGATATACGACATAAAACTTAACTTCGGGACAAAGTTTTCCAAAGGAGGGGTGTATGTAATGACCCAACTCGAATTATAGGGAACATAGAAATATTAGCATGCATATGAGACATGCATATGATAGCTACATATGCATGTATCACGTGTACTGCACTAGTATATGCACTAATCAATTATGAAAAGTCTCTGTGTAGGGTAATGAGTGAATTATTGAAGTATTGAGTAAATACCTAACTCACCAGAATATAATGAATGTATTGTGAGGTAAAAGTTATACCTACCACTATCATAATATAACTAATATATTGTTCAAAGGAAAGTAAAAGCATTGACTTATGTAATAAAAGATGATATTTGATAAAATCCAAGATATTTACTAAATGATTCTATTTAATAATAAATCCAAGATATTTACTAAATGATGATATTTAATAATAAATCCAAGATATTTTACGAATCCAAGATATTTATTGAATAATAATATTTTAATATAAATCTAAGATATTTATTTAAAAGAGTATATTTTAATAAATATCTTGAAAGGGGATTTGACTAAGATATTTATTAAAGAGGATATTTTAATAAATATCTTGAAAGGGGATTTGTGTATAAAAGGAGAAGGGGGCAAACTTGATGGGCATGGGTGAGTGAGGTGGGAAAATTGACCCAGCTGCTGTCAGAGGATTTCTAAATGTGGGAGACCTAAGCAGTGAGTTCTAACAGAGTCATAGAGTGATCTTGATTGTTATTGGAGTTTTGGGCATGGGGCCAGAAGACTTATCTTCTAGATCTGGGAACCGAAGAGGTTGACCCCAAATAGGATGGGAGGAAAATGGCAGTTTGGTAATGGGAGCGGGAGCCATGGCGGGTCAAGAACATCTTCAAACACAGTTCCAGGTAAGTATTCAATAGTGAATTAATATATTCTGCTTCAAAATTTTCACGCTGGATTGTGTAGTATCAATTTTGTTAATGATTGTTAATTGAGAAAATTTTGGGCTTTACATTTTGGCTGAGTCTTATAAATCCCGTTTGAGGGTGTGGATTAGTCATTATTTTGGCTTAAAACAGCCAGTGAGTTGTAGATCTATTATTTCTCTGTCGGGTTTCCAGATTTAGAACCCAAATTTGTTGTATTCAGAAAATTCTTAATCATAAAACTCTCCATCAGCCAGAAGACCAGTTTTCCCGCATTGGATTTTTCCAGGGACTATTTGTCCATAAAATATCTGTGTCACTTTGTCTATGTGTGCATGTACTTGTTCTAGATCTGAATTGGTGAAGATCTGTTATGTGTTTTGCTTCGATTTTAATCTGAATGTATTCAGTTAATAACTTATCTAAGTAGGAGTAGCATAACCAGATTAACAGTAAGAATTTCTGCATAAGTGTAAGATTCAGAAATTTTCACAAGGCTTGAGGGTCAAATGGAAATTGGAGACACACACACACGGAGACAAAGCTGAGAGACTAAGCTGGAATTCTAGGGCAGGTTTGATAAGAATTTCCAGAAGAGTTTTTTGCAGCGAGGGGTAGTCTTGGCTGAGGGGATGATCTAATCCCGGAGCCAAGAGTCAGAAAGAGGCAGAGAAGCAGCAATCAAGGTCAGTGCAAAGGAGCAAGGGCAGTAGTAGCAGCAGTTACGCAGCAGCTGCGCTGCACAGCTTCAGCAGCTATGCAGGCCCATGCAACGCTGGAGCTACAGAGGCCCTTCAAGGTTATGCAGAGACCTCCAGAGGCAGCGTAAGGACTGCGTCACCCACTCCGAGGTTACGCATCCCCTTCTGAGCAGTGCAAGGGAACGCAGAGCCTAGTAGAGCTGACGTTGGGGCTTCAGAGGCAGCGCTGGGGTTTCTAGGGCCAGAAATTAGCTGAATCCTGTAAATCCCGTTTGAGGGTGTGGATTAGTTAAGCTTTTGGTCTCAAAACAGCAGGCATTGCTGCGATCTATCATTTTCTCTATCGAATTAACCAGTTGGGTTCCCAGATTTGTTGTACTCAGATTCTACATAATAATAATAAACCCTCATATCTGTTGCACTGGTTTTCCCACCTTGGGTTTTTCTGGGGACTATTGTCCAACAAATCTGTGTGTCACTTTGTTCGAATGAGCGTATTATTCAGTAAATGATCTGCATATTTGTAGGTTGCTAATTGTGTTTACTTCGGTATTTTCTGAATATTTTCTGGAAATAACTTGTATAATTAATCACAAGTAGAAGAAGTAAACCAAGATACTATAGTAGGATTTATGCATTAATGTATTTAGAAATTTTCACATGGTATCAGAGGGATAGCAGATCAAGCTAAATCTCTAGCAAATCAGCTAAAGAATATTTTTTTGCAGGGAAGCAGCAGAAGAAGCAGAAATATGAAGAAGGCAGCTCAGCAGCAGGAGGACGCAAATCCAGAGAGAGGCAGCACTAGAGCTTCAGAAGGCCTTCAGGCTTACGCAGAGGCTAATCGGGCCAACGTAAGGACTACGTCATCCAGTCTGGGGTTACGCAGTCCACTTCTGAGCAGCGCAAAGACTGCACTAGGCTAGTCTGCTCACGCAGAGGTCAGCGAAAGGGACGCAGTCCAATCTTCTTTTCTGTTTGTCGAGATCCGGAAGCAGTGCTTCAGTTCTTCAGCAACGCTGGTGCGGTAGAGATTCTGCCTGTGCAGAATTGTGCCTAGCTAAGTCAACAAAGAGTGGGAGGAAGATAATCACTCAGCAGATCTAAGGCAAACAGATCTGTAATTCGATCAGGAGGATTAGAGAGAACTCCCTGATTTTTTTTAGCTGAAGATTTCCAGGAGGGAAATTAGTTTGCAGGAGTAGTTTCTAGAGGGTTTCTATGTTGAGATTTTGTATAGTTGGTGTAGCATCAGGTGTGCTCTAGCCCTGAAATTTTGTGGAGGGGTTAGGACACACTTGAACTCCAAAACCCATAAAGTGTTTTGAGAAATTTCAGTTGGTGTTCAAGTTATTCAAATAATTAATTATTTTAATGGATTTTCTAAGTTTAAACTTAGGAACATTAAATAATTAAAATGAAATAATGAACACGTGTGCTAAAATGTTCTAAAAGACATGGATCAAGCAGTCTTTTAATCTCAGTTGTTGATGGTGTTTGTAATATTCCCAATTAGCAACAGCTAATTGGCAATATTAATTTTGATCAGAATTTTCCTTTCTAATGTTCAGTCATAAAATAAAGGGGGTGATGGGACCCATAACCCAAACTTAGGATAAAATAACTCCCTAAAGTCACTTAGATAAATTTGGATTTCAGCATGGGACCCAGGGGAGCCAAGTGACAGCGCAAGGAGAGGGACAGCGTGGAGGCAGCGTGGGCCAGGCAGCGCAGTGGCAGCATGGGCCAGGACAGCGCAATCTAGTGGGGACAGCGTCGCCATGAGGGGACAGCACTGTTGAGTGGGGCCCAAGCGAGAGCTACGGTCTCGAGCATAAAAAGAGGGAGAGGCTAGCCATTCAATCATTCTATTATGCATCTTATGATTTTCTGTCTATCAAACATTGAGCACGCTTACATTGTTTAGCGAAGTTTGCAAGTGTTGTTTAGCAAGCGGGTGTCTCCGAGCAGAGATCCCAACTTCAACCTCGGGGGACTTCAAGTACCCGCTCAAGTGAGGAGATTCACCATCGATTTTCATAGCAGAGCACGCAGTACCTTTCAGCCAGGAGCCACGCAGTCACTAAGGCAGTGCAATCACACTCAAGGATTACGCAGTCTTGGAAGGATGTGGCACTAGGAGAGAAGGGAGATCAAGGATTTCAGCTCGGGAGAAGTGTGAAGGGATCAACCCTTCACAAGTCATCTTTTGCAGTAGGACAAGGCAACCATTTCCAATTTGATAGTTCAGGGCCAGCGTACTCACCTGGAGTGCGTGATTTTCCCAAGGGGGTCAAATTCTGGGGTTAGCATTTCCGGAATTCCTTCCTGGGTTTTTGGAGAAGAGCTCATATCCGGAGTTTCATATTTTTCTGAGCAGGGGAACAGCCCCAAAGAGCAGCGCCATTCTAGACAGAGGTAGCAGTTCCAGCAGCAGCTTAGGGAGTTACGCAGTCATAGAGAGAGCAGTCATTCACAGTGAGATTTTGAGAGTATTTTCAGCTTGCCTTGAGCAAGCCAAGATGCCATCATTCTGATCACCTTTGTACACATTTTCCTCTTTCAGATGATAATAAAAGGGCTCATCTTTTCTCCATGTTTGCAGTGTTTTCATGATGTCTCTCTATTTGTTGTAGTTATTGTTTATGTTGAGCTTTATATTGTTGTTTATTTCCTATTCGAAATATTACAATGTTTTAATCTTGGTCGTTGAAGGGTTCAACGAAAAAGTATGAGAAAAGCTTGACAGTGAGTTGGAGACACACACACAGTTGCAAAGCTGAGAAATAGATCTGGAATTCTAGGGTGGGTTTGCTAAGCATTTCCGGAGGAATTTTCTACAGCGAGGGGTAGTATTGGCTAAGGGGATGATTTGATCCCGGAGCCAAGAGTCAGTAAGAGGTAGAGGAGCAACAACAAGGACAGCGCAGAGAAGCAGAGCAACAGCTACGCAGGACAGTGCAGAGGCTCCAGAGGGCTTCAAAAATTACACAGAGGGTCTCCAAGGCCATCGTAAGGCCTGTGTCACCCTCTCAAGGGTTACACAGTCCCTCTCAGGGCAACGCAGTGGCATTCTGAGGCTAGCAGGGCTGACGTTGGGGCTTCAAGGGAAGCATTGTGGTTTCTAGGGCTAGACCCAGGCTGAGTCTTGTAAATTCCGTTTAAGGGTGTGGATCAGTCACATATTTGGCACTAGAACAACAGGTTAGCTGCAAATTTGATTTCTTTTATTCTCTGTCGGGTTTTCCAACATTTGGAACCCAGATTTACTGTACTCAAAATCTACTTAATTAAATAAACCCTCGTATCTGCTGCATCGGTTTTCTCGCTTTGAGTTTTTCTAGGGACTTATGTCCAAAAATCCATGTGTCACTTTGTTGGATGAGCATATTATTCAGTAAATGATCTGCATGTGTAACTGTAGTTGTGTTTATTTCGGTATTTTTGAATCTAATTTCTGGAAATAACTTGTAATATTTTAAATCAAGTAGGAGAAATAAACCATGATACCAATGTTGCGAACATCACCATCGGGATAAAATCGGCAAGGGTCCGGAAAACCAAAAAATCGGGAAAATCAGGAAAATATCGGTAAAAAATCGGCAAACATCGCCAAAATTAAGATACCATAAAAATATCTTTAAAAATCGGCAAACATCGGCTAGGCCAAAAAATCGTGATTTCGAGATAAAATCGAGATGTTATCGAGATGTTCGCAACACTGCATGATACTGCAGTAGAATTTTCACATGGTATCAGAGCAATAGCAGATCAAGCTAAATCTCCAGCAATCAGCTAAACAAATATTTTTTCTGCAGAGTGGCAGAAGAAGCAGCAGATCCGGAAAGGGCATCTTGACAGCAGGAGAACGCAAATCTAGGAAATGACAGTTGAAGCTGCAGAAGGCCATCAGGCTTACACAGACCCTTCCCAGGGCAGGGTAAGGACTGCGTCACCCAGTCTGGGGTTACGCCACTTCTGAGCAGCACTGAGGCTACGCTGGGCCAGTCAGTGAGACGCAGTCCAGTCATTTCTTCAGCTACAGAAAATTTTTGCCAATAATCGAAAGCAGTGCTTCAAATATTCAGCAGTGCTGGACGGGTGGAGATTCTACAGGTGCAGAATTGTGCCTAGCTATGTCAACAAAGGCGGGAGGAAGACAGTTACTCAGCAAATCTAAGCCAAACAGATCTGAGATTCGATCAAGAGGATCGGAGAGTGTTGTCTGATTGTGTTTGGGTGAAATATTTCCAGGAGGGAAATCAGTCTTTAGCAGAAGCAGTTACTAGAGGGTTTCTAGTCACCAAGAAACCCAGATCCAGAGGGAGAAGAAGTACAGTTTTTGTCAGATCTGAGCAAGATGGCTCGATATGGACTGAGGGATCAAGAAAGATTGGACAGCATGTCCAACTATGTTATCTGGAAGGCCAGAATCCTGTCAGTTCTGGATGAGTATGGTCTCAAAGATGATGCAGAGAAGGTCCTTGTTGCACCAACCGATGCCAATCCTCTCAAGAAGTATGAAGAAAATCAAGTGCGGACTAAGCGCTTCATCATAGACGGAGTTAAGGACCACGTTATACCCCATATTGCGGGAAAGACTACAACAAATGACATGTGGGTAGCCCTGGACACGATGTACCAAGGAGGCTCTATCCAACGAAGAATGCTTCTGGAGAACTAGATGCGGTTGTTCCAAATGATGAAGGGTGAAGAGATAGATCCATTCCTCTTCAGGCTTCAAGCTATCCGAGATCAGCTGGTTGGCATAGGTGCTACTCCAGATGAGGGGCTCTTAGTAAGGACTACCCTGAATGCAGTCTCGGAAGATTGGGAAACGTTTGTCCAAAGCATTCTGGGAAGGGCAGTGTTACCATCATGGGCTAACATGCGGGCTATCCTCCGCCAAGAGGAGATCAGGAGGATCACCAAGAAGCAGAATATCAAAGGTGGAAGCGAAAAAGCCAGAGTAAAAGAGGAAGAGGATGCAGCCTTTGCATCAAAGGAAAAGAAGCAGCAAGGGAAGAAGAAGAAGGACCTTTCCAAGGTTCGGTGCTTTAACTATGGCGATCTTGGACACTTCACCAGCACTTGTCCTAAGAAGGACAAAGGATCTTCTGATTCCCAGGCTACAGCAGCAAAGGATGATGGCTCTGATGATGATGCAGCCATGATTTGTAATATCCCAAATGAGGGAAATTCTACACTATTGGGAATATCTTAAGATATTCCAAATGTGGAGCAACAGCAATATGTAAACACACCAATGGAGTAGCAGTGATACATTAACACAAAGAATGGCAAAAGATCCACATAACCATCATATTAGATTATAGCAGCAACAATGTATGCAAATCCTTGAGGAAACAATCTCTCAAGCTAGGCAATGCAGCCTCAATAGAACATATACATGACAAATGGAAAAATACTGCTACATGAAGAAAGCCATGGCTATGACTGCACAGTCTATGGAGAATAACTACTACAAACTGGTGTCAATACATGAATATATCAATACACGGCTCATACAATATGGGGAGAAGAGATATAGTCTCCCAAAGGAAATTTCTAGACAATCCTGGAAGGATTGGCTGAAATATGCAAAAATACAGAATGTCGGAGTTGCAGGGTAGCAGCTGCAACTCAGAAACTGTAAATGGATGAAGATGGTTGATGATGCTGCATATGATGAATAGATATCATCCAATGGATCTCTCAGGTGAAAGGCTGATCCAATCCCTGAAGATCTCACCCTCCAAAATAGTGGAGCAAGTCCCCACTGCAAATATGCTCAAAAATAAAGCAGTCAAGGAGACGGACTGCGCTGTAGGAGATAGGAAGTGCTTGGCCTGGTGCCAAAGATGTGCAATCAGCTCTTCTCCCTCACTAACCTCCCAGAGGAGTAGAAGCTCCCTCCTCTGAAAGATGAGCCAAGGAAATGGTGTTGTGGAACTCTCCACTGCAACACCCTGCAACACAACATTTCCTGCTACAGTTATAACACTGTAGCTGAAGGAGGTGGCTTGGCCTTGAGCCTGAAATGTGGAGAATGACGTACAATCCCTCAAGAGGCCTCTCAAGAAGGGAGAAGAATTCCTAAACAAAAAACCCCCTTGTGCTAAGCAGCACAACAATCTCAGTTAAACAACTGAAGATAGCAAATAGTCATGCAGACCAAAATCTATATTCATCAACATATCTCTCCATGGCTACCTTGTCCTCCCTTTATACAAATGAAAGCCTCCTTGCCTTGGCCCCACACATTAGGGTTTCCTCCACCAAATGACCTCTTCCTCATTCACACTGTGCTGTCTTTCAAAGTGACCCACTCCTCCTATGGCAGCGCTGTTGACTTGGTCAAACCTGACCTTGTCCTCATGCATTTGCCCCTTTTCACACTTGAGGGTGCAAAATATGGTTATACTAATGATCCCTTTCACATTATGAGGGATTTTATTCCTACTCATGGGCCTCCTTACCCATTTATTCACTTCTTAGCTGATATAAGCAAAATTAATGTTCCAATTAGCTCTATGCTAATTTTGGGAACATTACAATCCTCCCCTCCCAAATGTTGCTTGTCCTCAAGCACCTGCAAGGATAGAACTGAAGGGCCTTCTTGAGGCATGAGTCTGAAATGAATTGGGATCTGCCATCCCCGTATGAATCTCCCATCCCCCAAGCAATCATCCAAACAAAATGAGTTACCCTCCAACATGGCAACTCCTGAAAGTCTTCCTCCACCTTTGGCTCATATAAAGTAGGTGGACTGAAAATCTGATCATGGCAGACAAGGTAGTCTACCCCATGCTGTCCTTCTCTCCACTCATGATAAGTGTAGAGTATGTGTTGATCCTAGGCTGCAAAAGTATTGCCCTCACGTGGCAAAATAAAGAACAATCCTTCAAGGATGTCCTCTCCAACATTGAAAAACCCGCTGGCCCAAAGCATCTCATCCATGATGAATAGGACATGATTACCATAGAGTATCCAAATGAGAAGTTTGCTTAATGTTTTACATGATGCTACATGATACAAACAATGTCTCAAGTGGACACAGCGCAGTCTCTCCCACTACAACTTCAGAAAATAGTATGGCAAGTGGTGTTTTGACAAATGGCTAGTTGTGTCAATCATCACATCTACTAGTGAATAGCAAATGAGTGAATGTGTCAACTGAGCATACAAGAAATAATCAAACACTTGCCCATGATTATACAAAGAATGGTTGTCTCCATCATAATAGTTGGCAAAATTTTGTTTATGGGGCTCAACAATAAACTTGCCCTCTTGTGGATCAATGCATCGTACGATAATGGGAAGAAGATGCAAATACTGAGTTACATAATCAATAGTTATAAAAACAACATTCTCACCATGTGCTGAAAGTAAAGTGATGCATGAATACATGAATAAGTTCATGCTCTAAAGGAACAGCGTTGTTGGCCAATGCAAATAGGCTCCTGCCAACGCATAGCTCAATTCTTTGACATGATGATTGTCAAAGACTCCTCCAATAATGTTGCTGCAAACATGGAATTCCTCCCAAGATGGAGGTGATTCCTGATCATCAAAGGCCAAGGAGTATCCCCTTTGCACCATGATAGTGCCATCTCCTATTCCTGCAACATCATACAACATGTGAGAGCAAATCTGCCCTTGCTCTCCAAAGAACAACCCAAGCGACAAAAGTTTTTGCTGCCTCCTCATACCTCCATCATACACATCATATGATGAAAACACAATGATTGATATGAAGTTCACACCAACATCATGCATCCATACTCTTTGCTGCTCAATGATGCAAGCATCCTGCCACATCTCCTCCATCCTCATACCCTTAGAAAAAGTGTATGCCAAGTGATGGCCAAACTCCTTCAAGAGTAACCAGCGCAGCCAAGCCTCCTGCTGCCCGATATCATAAATTTGCAAGTAGCTTATCAGCTTCTTGCTCACCATCCACATCCACTCGATCATTTGTGGATGTCTCCTTCCATCCTCCATCTTGGTACTCCTCCCATGAGGGCCACCATCATCCCAAATCAGATTTATGTCCTTGCATTTCATGGGATTTTGAAATGCAGTCTTCCCAAGGATCAATTTGATCCCATAAGGACCCAAACAGGTGGTAGGCAAAAACCTCCCATCATGATGTGTATGGCTCAGGAAGTGTCCAACACAATCATGAGAGATTTTATCCATCCGAAGATGTCCTGCATCATATATCTGTTCCTCCTTGAATCCATAAGGATCCAAGTGTGAGAAGGGAAGAACCTCCTCAAACTGTTGAAGAATCTTGCACTCCATGATGTGTGGGAGTGCACCTCCATTGAAATCTCTCCGTGAGATCTCCTCCTCATGCATGGCCTTCCAAAACCAAAGACGCCTTGGATCTACTGCAAGTAGAAGTCTCTCTTTGAGCTGTGGCATGCTCATTGAGAGAGTGTGATCTAGAGAGGAGAAAGAGATTCTTATCTCCAGATGTCTACTCCTTACTGCTTCCTTCATGGCTCCCTGAATGAAGTTGCCCTTTGAATGCTCACATGAGGAATGGTTCATCTTTTCTCCATCACTGCTCTTGTACAGAGTAGTGCTATTCTGCTGCTCTAAATCAACTGCATGCAATGATGTAGACCCATCCATAATGTTTGCTGAAATGACAAGAGATGGACATTTAAGCATACCTTGGTGAAATGTGGAAGCTCCCAAAACTGTTGAAGATGAAGGCTACTCCTCCATGGCTACAACGGCGCTGGTACATGCCTCTTCAACTAGTGGTGAGGGCTCCTCCCTCCTTTTGCCAAATCTCCTAATCATCTTTTGAGAAAACTCAGCAAGAGTAGAAACCCTTGCATGGCTTGAATGGCTGAACCACCAAATATTTGCTTCACCTTCAAGGTGCAGCGCTGCAATTTCTACAGCCTTTCTGTCTACTACAGGATGTAGCAGGAAGAAAGCCTCTAGCTCCCTCACCCAAGCCTCTGCTGCACATGTGAGTGATCCATCAAAAGTGGACAACAAAAATCTATTGCCTCTCATCATCCCATAGCTGTGGGGTCTTCACTCTTCTTCCAGCTGAATAAATTGTGGTAAAGCTAGAGTCTCCTTGAAGGATCTAGGTTTAGCTCTGTATTCAGCGAGGTACTCACTCAGAATTTCGAATTCCAAGTGTTCTCCATGCTTCATGCCTTCTTCTCTTTGAGAATAGGAAGTGCATGGTCCTTTGTTATGTATAATTTATTAATTATTAGTTAAATATAGTTATCTTAGGTTTATTAAGTGAAAGGGCGTGATCAACGATCATGCCTTTTCACCAAGGGACACCGTAAGGCTGTATTTAAAGCCTTGGTGATTCCCCATTGTAATCATCTCTTATACATTTTATATATAATATATTATTATTACAATACCTCTTGTGTATTTTACGATTAAGTCATCAAGCCTATAGCTTTGTTGCTCCATTTGGTATCAGAGCCGTCGCTCTTCAGGATCTGTGTGATCACTATTGCTGCTTTCTGTGGTCGATCTCTATCTCTCAACTGTTGCAGCCATTAACTCTCTGTTGAGCACTTACAAACCTTAGGTACCTATTCTGCCAACCATCAGAAGCAATTTATAAGCATTAAATGGAAAGGGCAGAAGCACAAGTTGTATGGATTCCTAGCCCCAGAAAATCAAATCATATCGTCACCTCAGATGACGAAGATGATTCGAAAAGGGGCGCCAACCTCTATAGTACAATGTCATCAGTTAGAAATGTTATCTACAAAAAGGAACCACAAAGAGTCACCAAAAGTACAAGGATTAGTTCAGAAACACGAAAAAGTATTACAAGACCTACCAATAAAAATGCCTCCCAATAGGAAAATCGAACATACAATAAAAGTCAAGGTAGGATCCAACCCTGTCAATATCAAATCTTGTCGCTATCCACATCACCAAAAGATTGAACTCGAGAAGATGCTCCACGATCTTTTAAAAATGTGGGAAGCAAGGTTCGTCAACAATGTCCATCATTACGTATGCTTTGAGGACAAAGCATCTTTAAGAGAGGGGCAATGTTATGTATAATTTATTAATTATTAGTTAAATATAGTTATCTTAGGTTTATTAAGTGAAAGGGCATGATCAACAATCACGCCTCTTCACCAAGGGACACCGTAACGCTGTATTTAAAGCCTTGGTGATTCCCCATTGTAATCATCTCTTATACATTTTATATATAATATATTATTATTACAATACCTCTTGTGTATTTTACGATTAAGTCAATAAGCCTACAGCTTTGTTGCTCCATCCTTCCTCTTCTCCTTCTTCCATCTTCTTGACCTCCTTGGAGAGGTCCTTCCTGGATCTGAAAACTGATGAGAGCAAGCTCATCTTCTTCGTCATCTTGATTTCTTCTTCTTCTTATGGCTGAAACTCACAGGCTGAGCCAAAGATCATGCTTTGATACCACTATAATATCCCAAATGAGGGAAATTCTACACTATTGGGAATATCTTAAGATATTCCAACTGTGGAGCAACAGCAATATGTAAACACACCAATGGAGTAGCAGTGATACATCAACACAAAGAATGCCAGAAGATCCACATAACCATCATATTAGATTGTAGCAGCAACAATGTATACAAATCCTTGAGGAAACAATCTCTCAAGCTAGGCAATGCAGCCTCAATAGAACATATACATGACAAATGGAAAAATACTGCTACATGAAGAAAGCCATGGCTATGACTACGCAGTATATGGAGAATAACTACTGCAAACTGATGTCAATACATGAATATATCAATACATAGCTCATACAATATGGGGAGAAGAGATATAGTCTCCCAAAGGCAATTTCTAGACAATCCTGGAAGGATTGGCTGAAATATGCAAAAATACAGAATGTCGGAGTTGCAGGGTAGCAACTGCAACTCAAAAACCGGAAATGGATGAAGATGGTTGATGATGCTGCATACGATGAATAGATCTCATCCAATGGATCTCTCAGGTGAAAGGCTAATCCAATCCCTGAAGATCTCACCCTTCAAAATAGTGGAGCAAGTCCCCACTGCAAATATGCTCAGAAATAACCCAGTCAAGGAGATGGATTGTGCTGTAGGAGATATGAAGTGCTTGGCTTGGTGCCAAAGATGTGCAATCAGCTCTGAAATCTCCCTCACTAACCTCCCAGAGGAATAGAAGCACCCTCCTCTGAAAGATGAGCCAAGGAAATGGTGTTGTGGAACCCTCCACTGCAACACCTTGCAACACAACGTTTCCTACTACAGGAATAACGTTGTAGCTGAAGGAGGTGGCTTGGCCTTGAGCCTGAAATGTGGAGAATGAAATACAATCCCGCAAGAGGCTTCTCAAGAAGGGAGAAGAATTCCTAAACAGGAAATCCCCTTGTGCTAAGCAGCACAGCAATCTCAGTTAAACAACTGAAGATAGCAATTAGTCATGCAGACCAAAATCTATATTCATCAACACATCTCTCCATCGCTGCCTTGTCCTCCCTTTATACAAATGAAAGCCTCCTTGCCTTGGCCCCACACATTAGGGTTTCCTCCGCCAAATGACCTCTTCCTCATTCACACTACGCTGTCTTTCAAAGTGATCCACTCCTCCTATGGCAGCGTTGTTGACTTGGTCAAATCTGACCATGTCCTCATGCATTTGCCCCTTTTCACACTTGAGGGTGCAAAATATGGTTATACTGATGATCCCTTTCACATTATGAGGGATTTTATTCCTACTCATGGGCCTCCTTACCCATTTATTCACTTCTTAGCTGATATAAGCAAAATTAATGTTCCAATTAGCTCTATGCTAATTTTGGGAACATTACATGAGTGCTCATGTACCTCGAGAGAAAAGGTGAGGTGACATGGATCTGTATAGCATCTACAGACAGTTTGGCAAGATCCTTGAGTAAACCCTACTCTTGGATCACATACGAGCTACAGGAGCCTTAAGACGGTAGCGGGATGAGACGGGAGATGGTTGCAGAAGGTCACAATGAAGCAAAGGGGAGCTGAAGAGGGAGCAGCGTAATGCAGAGGCAGCAGTGCAGAGAAGCTGTGCTCACGCAGTGCAGTGTTGTGGCATAACATTCCCTCCAAGAGTACAGTGTGAATCAGCATCCAGGGAGCTTCAGTGATAGATGCAGCTTGACTTATCTATCAAACAGTTCAGTAGGAGTCCATCAGTTGCTTCTCAGCAATTGAGTTGCAGTGCAGTAGTTAGCACTATGGGCAGCATGATGCAGCAATTTGAGAGGGAGCTGCAGTACAAATGTGGCAATGTCAGTGGTAGTGGCATGGGCAGCAGTACAGAGAGCAGCAGTGCAGTGGATGGAGGGCACCAGGCCAAGCATCAGTAGCACAGAATCCAACTACAAGATCCTGTAGTGCATGGTGTGAATGCATTACTAGAGCACACTCCGTGCTAAGAGGGAGTGTTGACATTTTGTATAGTTGGTGTAGCATCGGGTGTGCTCTAGCCCTAAAATTTTATGGAGGGGCTAGGAGAAACTTGAACTCCAAAACCCAGAACGTGTTTTGAGAAATTTCAGTTTGTGTTCAAGTTATTCAAATAATTAATTATTTTAATGGATTTCCTAAGTATAACTTAGGAAAATTAAATAATTAAAGTGAATTAATTAACATGTGTTGAAATGTTCTAAAGGACATGGATCAAGCAGTGTTTTAATCTCAGCCATTGATGAGTGTTTTAATCTCGGTCGTTGAAGAGTTCAACGAAAAAGTATAAGAGAAAGGTTTGAGGGTCAGTTGGAGACACACACACAGTTGCAGAGCTAAGAAATATATCTGGAATTCTAGGGTGGGTTTGCTAAGAATTTCCGGAGGAATTTTCTGCACCAAGGGGTAGTATTGGCTGAGGGGATGATCCGATCCCGGAGCCAAGGGTCTGTAAGAGGCAGAAGAGCAGCAACAAGGACAGCACAGAGAAGCAGAGCAGCAACTACGCAGGACAGTGCAAAGACTCCAGAGGTCTTCAGAAATTACACAGAGGGTCTCCAGGGCCAGCGTAAGGCCTGCGTCACCCTCTCAGTGGTTACGCAGTCCCTCTCTTGGCAGCATAGTGGCATTCTGAGGCTAGCAGGGCTGACGCTGGGGCTTCAGGGGAAGCGTTGGGGTTTCTAGGGCCAGATTCGGGCTGAGTCTTGTAAATCCTGTTTGAGGGTGTGGATCAGTCAGATATTTGGCACTAGAACAACAGGTTAGCTGCAGATTTGATTTCTTTTATTCTCTGTCGGGTTTTCCAAGTTCTGGAACCCAGATTTACTGTACTCAGAATCTACTTAATAAAATAAACCCTCATATTTGCTGCACCGGTTTTCCCGCTTTGGGTTTTTCCAGGGACTTATGTCCAAAAATCCATGTGTCACTTTGTTGGATGAGCGTATTATTCAGTAAATGATCTGCATGTGTAGACTGTAGTTGTGTTTATTTCGGTATTTTTTGAATCTAATTTCTGGAAATAGCTTGTAATATTTTAAATCAAGTAGGAGAAATAACCATGATACTGCAGTAGAATTTTCACATTCTAGTCACCGAGAAATCCAAATCCAGCTTTTCTGTGTTACCGCAGAAAGAGGGAGAAGAGTATTGTTTCCATCAGATTTGAGCCACATGGCCTCTCATGGGCTGAGAGATCAGGACAAGTTGGACAAAGTGTCCAACTTTGTCATCTGGCTAGCCAGGATCCTATCAGTCCTAGATGAGTACGACATCAAGAACCATGCAGAGAATGTCTTAGTTGAGCCTGCGGATCCTGATCCTCTGAAGAAATTTAATGAAAATCAAGCACGGGCTAAGCATTTGATTATAGGCAGAGTAAAGGATCATGTCGTGCCACACATTGCTGAAAAGAAGACGGCAAATGAGATGTGGACCGGTTTAGAGGCCATGTATCAAGGAAGCTCCGTTCAACAAAAGATGCTTCTTGAGAATCAGATAAGGTTGTTCCAAATGCAGAAGGGTGAGGAGGTGGATCCCTTCCTTTTCCGTTTACAGACTATCCAAGATCAACTGATTGCCATGGGTGCACCTCCGGACGAAGAGATCTTAGTAAGGACCGCCTTGAAGGCAGTCACCGAGGAATGGGAAACGTTTGTCCAAAGCATATTGGGCAGTGCAACGTTACCATCCTAGGCGAACATGTGGGCAATCCTCCACTAAGAAGAGATCAGGAGTATCACTAAGAGGCAGAATAGCAGCAGCGGAACTGTCAGAGTAAATAAAGAAGAGGAAGATAATGCAACCCTTGCATCGAAGGAACGAAGGCAGCAAGGGAAGAAGAAGAGGGACCTATCCAAGGTCCGATGCTTTAACTGTAGCGAACTTGGACACTTCGCCAGCACTTGTCCTAAGAAGAAGGACGAAGGAGCTTCTGATTCCAACGCTGCAGCAGCAAAGGACGATGGGAGTGAAGATGACGTAGCCATGAGTGCTCATGAGCCACGTAAGTGGGGTGACATGGATCTGTAGAGCAGCTACAGATCAAGGAGGCGGGATCCTTGAGTCAACCCTACTCGTGGATCACATACAAGCTATGGGAGCCTGAAGACAGTAGCGGGACAAGTAGATGGATGTAGAAGTTCACAGTGAAGCAAAGGGCAGTGCTTAGATGTTGTAGAGGGAGCAGCGCAGTGCAGAGGCAACAACAACGTAGAGGCAACAGCGCAGAGGTTGATGGGACTTCAGCAGCGTAGAGAGGCAGTGCTCACGCAGTGCAGAGTTGTGGCAACGCAGTGGCTTCAAGAGGACAGTGTAAAGCAGCAGCCAAGGGAGTTTCAGTGATGGGATGTAGCCTGACTTGTCTGTCAACGATTGGGCAAGATCCTTTCAGTTGATTACTTCTCAGCAACTGAGTTGCAGTGCAGCAGTTAGCAGTGGCAGTGCTATAGGCAGCATGATGCAGCAAGTTGAGAGGGAGTTGCAGTACAGATGTGGCAGTGTCAGTGGCAGTGACATGGGCAGCAATACAGAGAGCAGCAGTGCAGTGGATGGAGGGCAGCAGGCCAAGCATCAACAGCGCAGAGACCAATGCCAAGATCTTCTGATACATGGTGTGGATGTATTGCTAGAGCACACTCCGTGCTAAGAGGGAGTGTTGAGATTTTGTGTATTGGGGTAGCATCAGGTGTGCTCTAGCCCTGAAACTTAGTGGAGGGGCTAAGAAACACATCTCCTCCAAAACCCAGAAAGTGTTTGGAGAAATTTCATCTGGTGTTGAAGTTATTCAAATAATTAATTTTTTGAATGAGGACCCTAAGTCTAAACTTAGGAAATTAGACAAATTAATTGGGATTTCTAGGGCCAGAAATTAGTTGAGTCTTGTAAATCCCATTTGAGGGTGTGGATCAATTAAGATTTTGGTCTTAGAACAGCAGATATTGCTGCGATCTATGATTTTCTTTGTCGGGTTAACCAGTTGGGTTCCCAGATTTGTTGTACTCAGATTCTACATAATAATAATAAACCCTCATATCTGTTGCACCGGTTTTCCCGCATTAGGTTTTTCCGTTGACTATTGTCCAAAAAATCTGTGTGTCACTTTGTTCGAATGAGCGTATTATTCAGTAAATGATCTGCATATGTGTAGGTTGTTAGTTGTGTTTACTTCGGTATTTTCTAAATATTTTCTGGAAATAACTTGTATAATTAATCACAAGTAGAAGTAAACCAAGATACTACAGTAGGATTTCTGCATTAATGTATTCAGAAATTTTCACACTCGTTCTTCTTATTAAGAAAATCTCTTATTACATCTTGCACTAGTGCAGACTATCACTGGTGCACAGGCTCCTACCTACTGGAGGCTACCACCTCCTCTTGTTTCTCTAGCTACCACTAGAAGGAAGCTACTACTCCCTGATCAAATTTACCGGCCACCACCAAAAGGAAGCTACTACTCCCTCATTGAGGGATCTAACCCTCGGAATCCTATATGGACCACAATTCAAAATATTTACAATGGATCCACCTGATTCAAACACAAATCAAATCCTTCAGGACATACTTCATCCAATTTTCAAACTAGACCCACATATACAACTCTGCTCAATCTGAATAACAAGAACCAAAACCTCTCTACGACAAATCTCTGTGCTCAATTATCAACTATTGTCGCCCGGATTGTACAAGCACCGCCACAACTGCTCAAGGAGGGGGTTGTCACTCTGATCCCCGCCCACTCTGTTCTAGTTGTCTCCCAACAACAGCCTATGGGGGGTAGTCCCTATGAATTGAGGTGAAGGAAGACAAGTTGGGGACCAACTTGTTTGGGAGACACGGACGAGTGGCCTACCCACTTGGTTGAATTTGAGCGAGATTTTGATTAGATTAGATTTTCAAGTACGAGACTAGCGCCTTAAATGGAGTCACAATTATTGTTTATGATAAATTGAGTACTCACCAGGAGTGCGTAATTTTCCCAAAGGGGTCGAATTTCGGGGTCAGCCTTTCCGAAATTCCTTCCTAGGTTTTTCCGGGTTTTTGGAGGAGAGTTCATACCTGAAGTTTCACAATTTTCTGAGCAAGGGAATAGGCCCAAAGAGCAGCTCTATTCCAGGTAGAAGCAGCGTTTTCCAACAGCAGCAGCAGCTCAGGGAGTTACGCAGTCCAGAGAGAAAGCAGTGATTCCCAACAGGGTTTTGAGAGTTATTTCAGCTTGCCTTCAACAAGCCAAGGTGCCATCATTCTGATCACCTCTTGTACTCATTCCCTCTTTCAGATTTATAATAAAATGGCTCAGCTTTTCTCAATGTTTGCAGTGATTCTCATGGTGTCTCTCTATTTGTTGTAGTTTTTGTTTATGTTGCTTTATATTGTTGTTTATTTCCTATTTAGAATATTATAGAGTGTTGATTTTTGTAGCATCGGAAAGTCATCTAAGTCTCAAATTTGGTGAGGAGGCTTAGACAACAGTATTCCAAAGAACCCAGAAACCGTTTGTGGAAATTCCACTCGGTTCATGTTTTATTAAAATAATTAATTATTTTAATGGTGACCCTAAGTCTAAACTTAAGGAAATTAAATAATTAATGGGTATTAATAAAACAAAGTGTGAATCTTCTAGAGAACGAAGTTCAAGTCAAGTTTTAATCTTAGCAATTGATTAGACTTCCAATCTGGGTCATTGATTCATCAATGAGAAGATTATAAAAGAAGGCTTGAGGGTCATTTGGAAAGCGACTTGGGCAAACATTCAGCAACCCGAGGGAAGTTGATTCTGAAGGAATAGAATTCGATTTCAGAGGGAGATTTGTAGGGCGGAGGAAGCAGAGGGAATTAGTAGTGTCAGGGTTCAAGGAAATAAGGACACAGAAGGGCGGAGAGGCAGCACTCAAGAGCAGCGCAAAGGCCTCACGCAGTAGTGACGCAGTCTCATGCTGGCTCTGCGCAGAGAGCTACGCAGGAGTGACACAGAGTGATGCAGGGAGGGCCAGTGAGTCTCTCAAGTGTCAGAAATTCTTCAGAGGTCCGGAGAAAATTTATCTCAGGTGTATCTCAAGAAGTTTCTTAGTTATTTCTACCAACCTTTTCTTGTAAAGAAATTTTGCTGAAGATTAATATATAAACACTCATCTGCTGCACCGGTTTTCCCACATTGGGTTTTTCCGGGAACAATTGCCCAAAAATAATTGTCATTGTGATTGGTTCTTATGCTTGCATTTTACTGTTTTTATCTCTATATGTTCTTGAGTGATAATTGCAATAGTGTTTATTTCGAAATTTACTGAATGGGTTTTGTAAATAACTTATTGTGGAAATAAGTAGGAGAAATAAATCTATAACTGCAGTAGAGATTCAGAATTGAATTTCTTCACATATAATATATATATAAATAATGTAAATATAAATAATAATGATTAATTAATGATTAGTATAGACGAGGCATGTCTCTAATGACATGACCATTCATGAAGGGGCACCTGCCTAATTATATAAGCAGACCCTCATTTGTAACAATCTCATCATCTTATTCTCATTCATACATTTTATATATAATATTTGTATCCTCAATGGACATCTTCATATTCCAAGTGTTCTGAAATATTTAACTTGTGAGTATGAACTTTTCTCGTAACACTGATCATCTTGAAATTTATCTTAAATTTCAATCTTCTCCTCCTTAACCTCATTTTCAGCCTCTTAACATAAACCACTAGCTAGGGTTAGGGCTCTTTCTAATAATTTTTTGGGTAGCATGATGCATCAGATGTGCTCTAGCTCTGAAATTTTGTGGAGGGGCTAGAACACATTAGATCTCCAAGACCCAAAAATCATTTGGAGAAATTCCACTCGGAGCTTAAGTTATTGAAATAATTAATTATTTTAATAGAGACCCTAAGTCTAACTTAGGGCAATTAAATACTTAAAGTGAATTAATTTAAACATGTGGGTGAGAATGTTCTAAGTGACGAGAATCAAGTCTTTTATAATCCTAGCCATCGATTAGAGATTAGATCACGGTCGTTGATTCGTCAACTGGAAAAGTATTAAAGGAAGGCTTGGCGTCAGTTGGAGGACACACACAGAGTAGCAGCACTTGAGCTAAGCCGAAATTTTGGGGCGCGATTTGCTAAGAATTTTGGAGTGAGCTTGCAGCGCAGTGAGGGGCAGTTCGGCAGCGGGATTTTTCATCCAAGGCCGAGAATATAATAACAGAGGCAGATCAGCACCAGAGAGGCAGCGCAGGCCCAGGAGGGGTGACACAGATCCAGTAGGGCTCACGCAGAGCCAGCAGAGCTCACGTAGATGGGACACAGAGCCAATAAGGGTGACACAGTCACTCAGAGAGCTACATTGGGGTTTCTGTGGGGCAGATCGGGCAGCCATCCAACGTTTTGATTTCTGAGCTGGGAAGGCTCACAGAGAGGGTGATGTAGCTCTTGGGGAAGGTGACGCAGTCCAGCTTGTTGTAGCCATCGCTCAACAGCACTTGGAGGCTGCACAGTCACCTGTGGGGTTTCTTCATCCCGTTATTGGATCAGCCATAATATGTATCTGGATAGAGGTACTTCTGCCAAGGATTTTCTCTGTTGGGTGAGCCACATTGCCACCCTAGTTTGTATTCAGAAATATTCTTAATAATAAAACTCTCAAGAGTTGTTGCACCAGTTTTCCCACATTTGGTTTTTTCGGGGACATTTGTCCGAAAAAATTGTGTATCCTTTGTCTGCATGGTTGCTTCAGTACTTGATCTGTATAATTGTGTAGGCTGCAGTGTATTTACTTCAATGTTTTCATGAATTATTCAAAAAATAACTTGTTAATTTAATTAAACAAATAGAAGTAAATCAGATTTACAGTAGTAGGATTTGTGTTTAGAGAATTCAGAAATTTTCACATGGTATCAAAGCATTTGCAGATTAGGAAGAGTTGAAGCCATCAGCAGAAGACCGAAGAAAATTTGTTGCAAGAAGGTAGTTGTCCTGAGTGACGGCGCAGATCCAAAGAGAGGCAAGGAAGGGTGACGAAGTCACATGTGGAGCTCAGCAAAGCCTGTGTCAGCCAGGAGAGGTGACATTGTAGTTGCACAGAGGCAACACAATGCTTGCTGGGCCAGCACAGAAATTTTGAGCCTCCGTCTTTCCGGTTGCCGGGGCTGGAAGTGTTGTAAGAACCTAGATGATGGATTTCTAAATTCTTCACAATTCTTCACTTAGTTTCAGAGAATTTCGGAGTTTAGCTAAATCAATTAACAGAGAATTACTGTTGTTTCTAAAGATTATTCCAAGTTTATGTAATTTAATTAAGGCAACAGTAACAAACTATCATCTTTCCCTTTGTACAGTTTAAGAGATCATTTTCATGCATATATCTAAGCATATATAAACATAAATCAATAGAAATATGATTTCATGCAGTTCAGAAATAAATTTTCAATTTTAGCTATATGGGAAATACCTGGGATGCAGTAGACGAATTAATGGTGGCGCTCCTCAGGTACTCCTCCTGTGGACAGAATGGACAGATCACCAAAACAACAATCCTCCCAGCCGATCTAGGAACAATCCTAGACCCAGAAGATTACTCTTCTTCCCCCGTGCCCAAAATCCCAGAACGGTGAAACTCCCTTCCAGAACTCTTCGTATCCTTCAATCCCTTTGTTGGCCAGAATGTAGAAATTTTCTTCTCCCAACCGTCCCCTTACTCCTTCACATCCTCCCCCTTATAACTATCTCCCCACCGCCTTTCACTCCCGAAGATCTTTTATCATATTTATGAGGGTCTGCCACCATTTAAGGCGACCTTATCTTCATTTAAGGGTACATTAATGTTGAGATAAGTTTTTGGGATAAAGTGCATCAAATATCCTCGTTGAGTCCTCATCCAATTACGTATATGTGATGACTTTAGGGAAAGCTCAATTTGTATTATGTTTGTTTAATAACTTAATTAATTTGGCTTGATTAAATTATTTTATTTATAAATTAGGAATGGGTGTGATGACTTTATGTTTGTTTATAAATTAATTAATTTGCCTTAATTAATTTATATTATTATTTTATTGGTTCATCCACATATAATTTTAACGGTTATCCTACTTATCAATTAGGTATGGGTCATTACATACTTCCTCCTTCGTAAAAACTTCGTCCCGAAGTTAGGCTTCATATACTTATATTACTCATATTGATAAGTATGTTTTTAGAGATTAGGGCACAAGTGAGAAGGTTTGTATTTTTAAGATTAATTTTCGCTTTTGAATATGCATTTTTTTTCTTTTGTAATTTATTTGTTACTTCACATCTCAACCGTCTCTGCAGGCTAATCTAAAATCATCCTGTCCTTCCTAATCTCTTCCATTCCCTTCCTATCCGTCCTCTACAGGAATATGACATGGCATCAATTTTACTAATCCATTCATAGACCTTAAGGATATCAACGTCGATTATATCGACCTGATATGCTTGTAGGCATCCGGCAGTCATCATCACACGTCTAGGGGAGCGTGACTCGCACAGTCCTCCCATGACTCCAGGTATTGGAGGATAAATAGTGGGCAACACCTCCACCCCTCCTAGTAGAATCAGGGTCAACACCCTATCATGGAATCACATGGAGTCTCAACGTTCTGGGATTCTGTCATCACGTCTATTGTTTCGGTAACCTGTGTTCTGCGAAGCAATCACTGGTACACAATCTGCAATGTAAACACTTGTACACATATTACAGCATATGCATCTATATTGTTCATAACCAATTGTTACCCATATAACAACCTTTACATATTCAAAATACTTGATATTTATGATATTAATCCTAGAACTTATGTAAAAAGAAAATTTGTTTACATAGGTATCAATATGTCCAATAAAATTTCTCATTTCAGACACTGCTTCTGTTTAGTTCACACATGTTCTATTTATGAGCATTGCTTTACCCCTTTCAATTTATATACCAATATATTTCACTTTTCATATTCAAAATGTAGTTACTCTTCTATTTCCTTTCTTTTGATCATATTTGAAATGTAAATGAAATTCATCAACAGATAGTTTCATCTATAATATTTAATCTATGATTTCATATTCTTGCAATGTTAATTTAAATGACATCTCGCACATCGGTGTCCATGCACCAGTAAATTCTAAACCAACAGCATATATCTTGTATCAGTAAAGTGAAGTAGCATTCTATCTTTATGGGTATCCATGTACCAGTAAAGTAAAACTCATATTTTACATAGTATTTCAAAATTTCAAGTGTCAAAATAGAGCAGTCATATACATAAAAAGTTTTCAATTCTCAAAATTTAGCATAAGTTGGGGTAATTCTGGCAAAAAGTCTCAGCATCCTCCCAAGTCGCTGATCCAGGACTATACTTGTCCCACTGGACTTTCACTTGGTCTATCTGGCGGTTCCTGAGCTGTCGAACCCTACGGTCCAGAATACGTAATGGTTCGACCGTTAAGGTTCCCCCGTCCAATACCTGCAGTTCCTTCCACTGAAGGTCATGAGATTTATCAGCAATATAATGTCGCAAGGCAGATACATGAAATACATTATGAATTTTGTGCAGGTGGGGTGGCAGCGCAAGACGATAAGCAACAGGTCCAACTTTTTCCAGGACTTCAAACGGTCCTATAAACCGGGGGGATAATTTTGTCCCCCTCCCAAACCGAATGGTGCTCTTATTTGGTCTGATGCGGATGAAAACCTGATCTCCTACCACATAGCTCCTATCTGTCCTGTGAGTGTCCGCATAACTTTTCTGTCTATCCTGAGCCTGTTTTAACCGTTGTCTAATCAGTTTTACCTGATCCTCCATCTCTTGGATCAAGTCTGGTCCGACGATTATCCGATCTTCTAATTTGTCCCCACTCAACGGCGTTCTGCAAGGTCTTCCGTATAAAGCTTCAAATGGCAGCATCCCGATTGAAATATGATAGCTATTGTTGTAAGCAAATTCTACCAAGGGTAAGTACTTTTCCCAACGTGACTGTTGGTCCATAACATACATCCGTAGCATATCCTCGAGTACTTGATTTACCCTTTTTGTCTGTCCATCGGTCTCCGGATGATATGCTGTACTCAAATTTAACTAAGTTCCCAAGGTCGACTGCATACAATTCCAGAACCTTGATGTGAATCGAGGATCTCTGTCGGATATAATTTTCTTAGGTACTCCATGAAATCTGATGATTTCATTTATGAATACCCGTGCTACATCAGCTACTTCATAAGTATCTTTTACTGAGATGAAATGGGCGCTTTTTGTTAATCTATCCACCACAACCAGAATGGCATTATGCTTTTGTTGCGTAAGAGGCAGCCCAACGATAAAATCTATAGAAATTATCTCCCATTTGGTCATAGGGATGTCATGAGGTTGTAAGAGACCTGCCGAGTGACGGTGATCAGCTTTTACCTTTTGACATTCAAGGCACCTAGCAACAAATTGGACAATGTTATTTTTCATGCCTGACCAGAAGAAGAGTCTCTTAGCGTCAGCATACATCTTCTTTACCCCAGGATGTGCACAATATACTGCTCGGTGTGCTTCCTTCAAGATGGTGTTTCGGAGATCTCCACTGTCTGGTATATACATCCTTCCGTAAAATCGTAGAATTCCGTCTTCCTCCAACTCATACCCTTCGAACTTAGGTTCCTTCGAATGGTTGCTTTCGAGTGCTAACCTTACTTTTAAGTACCAACTATCTCTTACGAGATGTTCAAGCACTTGATTTCTCAAGTTCACCCGGATAGGTATGAGGGAGAAGATTCGAGGTCTTCTACTTAATGCATCTGCTACCACATTCTCCTTCCCTTTTATATATGAAATTGCAAAATCATATTCGCTTAGGAGTTCACTCCATCGTCTTTGTCTTGCATTCAAGTCTCTTTGGGTGAATAAGTACTGCAAACTTTGGTGGTCACTTTTAAGCACAAAGTTTCTCCCCACCAAGTAATGTTTCCACATCTTTAAAGCTAAGACCACCACGGCTAACTCCAAATCATGCGTAGCATAAAGTTCTTCATGGGTTTTCAATTTTCTCGAAGCGTATGCTATTACGCCTCCTTCCTGCATTAAAACTGCACCTAACCCTTGCTTAGATGCGTCGGTACATACAGTAAAATCTTTATCCATATCAGGTACTCGCAAAATCGGTGCACTAGTCAATAATCATTTGAGTTCAGAAAAAGCTTTATCACATTCCTCAGTCCATTCATACTTAACACCCTTGCGCTGAAGGTTTGTGATTGGTTTTGCAATCTTGGAGAATCCCTCCACAAACCTTCGGTAGTAACCTGCTAAACCCATAAAACTACGCACTTCATGTGCATTCTTAGGTATCGGCCACTCCTTGATTGTATTTACCTTTTCAGGGTCTACAGAGATTCCTTCGCCTGATATAATGACCTAAGTAATGGATTTATTTCTGGAAGAAAGCGCATTTGGATAATTTTCCATATAACTTGTGCTCTTTGAGACAAGATAACACTATCCGAAGATGCTCTTCATGCTCCTTCTCATTCTTAGAGTAAATGAGGATATCGTCCAGGAAAACTTGTACAAATTTGTCGAGATATTTGCGGAGAACGCTATTCATAAGGTTCATGAAGACTGCAGGTGCATTGGTCAACCCAAATGGCACCACAATGAATTCGTAATGCCCGAAACGAGTTCGGATTGCAGTCTTAGAAATGTCGCTCTCGCTAATCCTGAGTTGATGATAACCCGATCGCAGATCGATCTTTGAAAATACTGTAGCTCCTTTCATTTGATCAAAAAGGTCATCAATGTGAGGCATTGGATACCTATTCTTTACCGTGGCCCGGTTCAAATCTCGATAGTCCACACACAGTCGTAATGAACCATCTTTCTTCTTGACAAAGATTACTGGAGCACCCCAAGGTGAAACACTGGGTCGAATGTGCCCTACATCTAACAGTTCTTTCAGCTGTATTTGCAACTCTTGAAGTTCCGGGGTAGTCATTCGGTAAGGAGTTTTGGATATAGGTTCCGTATCAGGTTTCAACTCAATGGTGAGGTCTAGCTCTCTCTGAGGAGGCAGTCCAGGTAGTTCTTTTGGAAAAACATCCGGAAATTCTGATAGAATCGGATATTGATTTAAGGAAGGCCCTTTTTCTTTGCTTACCATTTGAACGGCATACACTTGACAGCCCTTCCTCAAGCACCGCTTCATCTGCATGGCTGAGATGAAACGCAAGGATACCTTTCTCTTAATACCTTGAATTTGAATTGTCTCACCTATATCATTTACGCAAAGTATTGTTTTCCCGGAACAATCTACCCATGCTCGATGAGATTCTAACCAATCCATTTCTATCACCAGGTCGTAAGTACCTAGGGCTGTGACATATACTTTTAGCTTGGTCAAACAGACTCCTAGATCAACTTTGCAATCTTCCACACATAATTCTACCGATTGAAGGTCTCCTGAAGCCATTTCTACCTGTCTAAAATCGTCTTGTTTGTAGGCTACCAACCCACATTTATTCAATGCATAAGATGAAATAAAACTATCAGTAGCTCCAGTGTCAAACAAGATTTTGAGTTTTACTCCATTGATTGTACCTGAAGATTCCACTACCATGGATTGATGCGCTGCTTGGTTGTTGTTGACGACAGCATGGATTCTGTGATTGCTCTGAGCATCTAACGATGGTTCTTTTCCTGTTCGCCGCGACTTTTCCGGTTCTTTTCCTGTTTGCCGCGAGTTCTCCGAACAATCCCGTCGAAGATGGGGTCCTCCACATCCCCAACAGTCCACTCGGGTTGGTCCTTTTGCGCTTGACTGAGTAATCCCCGACCAAGAACTCTGTCCCCTGGTGCTGCTTCCTCTCCCATTCCTTCCCCGATTACCAGTCCCTCGAGACCTCCAAGTACTGATGTTTGAGGACCCGGAAGCTATTGCATTTATGGTCCTGGGAGCTCCTGCCCCCGCTCCTCTTGGGGTAAACCTGTTACCATAAGGAGGTGGTCTCGAGTTATTTCCTCGGAAGAAATTTCGGGGAGTCTTTCCTGTAAATGCCTGCGGTATTGATTCAGCTGGCCTGAAATTCCTTTTTATTCCCAGATGTTCTTTTGCATAACGAGCACATTCCACTGCCTCCGCCACCGTTGGTGGTTTCAACATTCTTACCATGGCTCGGATCCGAGGATTTAATCCAAATATGAAACGCTCAGCCTGGCGTTCATCCGTGTCTAGATAAGGAACATATTTTACAAGTTCCATGAACTTTGTCTTGTATTCTTCCACGGTTTTACCCCCTTGGGTTAGAGTATGGAAGGCTCCAGCTTGCTGCTCTTGAAAGAAAGGTGGCAAGTATTTCGCACGAAATCGGTCCACAAACAATTCCCAAGGAACGATATCTGAAGTGAGATGCAACTGTTTTTCCATATTCCCCCACCAAATCAGAGCATTCCCCCTGAGTTGGAAAACAGCGATCTTTGTTTTAGACGTCGAAGAATATTCCCTTAATGCAAAGCATCTGATCATCCCTTCCAACCATGCTTCGGCGTGTTCTCCAGCTCGTCCTCTAGAGAATTCAGGGAGTTTAATCTTTTGCAGTTCCCGTGAAATATCTTCTCTGAGAGGTTTGTCATCAAAATCCCTCGGTCTTTCTGAATGTCTTTCCTCTAACTGACGTCGCTCCTCCTTGTTCCTAGTCGACTGCGACCCTTTCAAGGTTTCCATAATGGCTTCTAATGAGCTCATCACAGTAGTGAGATCAGGCGGAGCCGCAGGTGCTGACGGTGATCTTGATGGTGGTGAAGGTGATGGTGAAGGTGGAGGTGGCCATCGCATTTCTATCATGCGCCGCCGTCTTTGGTATGTGTTCAACATGGTAATTTTTCCCCGGAATACATAATAATAAATTCATGAGTAGTGGATAAATTTTTAGACTGAAAAAATATAATATTTGTAAGATTAGAGCTGGCATACGGGTATATTTCTTTTGCTATTTTACCTGCAGGCATGTCTTACTAGTACCGAGGTCAAGGAGGGTGGCAACACGACCTCCTTGTCCTATGCAGGGTAATGTATGCTTACTAAATCTAGAGTGGAATGCAAAGTTTTCATCAATTAAAGTGTTAGTTTATAAACTTGTTTAGAATATTTTATTCCTATATGCAGTGATAGAAGGGATTTATTGATTTCAACTACTTATGACTAACAAACACTTTGATTTTCTCTACTTGTGATTCTCCCCGTCTGCGTAACACAATAAATGAGACTAAAATTTTTAAATATTTTTGTACAAAATCAAACTCTAATTTAAAATAGTGCTAATCAACTTTTATTTAGTTTGATTCCGCACGTTGGATAAATAATTATTATGCATATAACAAAATACCTTTATTATCCCCCTTTTAACCGTGAAAGCATTTTAAACTTTTACAGCGCATATATAAAAGCTTACTTACAACTTTCACATGCAAGGTTATTTAATAGGCTATTTAATTCCAACCCAACGTGAATCTTTTAGTTAGGTAATTTAAATTATTTTTCCGATTTAACTATAGTTTAATATATTACACATACTATCATAGCACATAAATGTCAAACTTTATTTAATGATACCCCATATTATAAGATTTCTCACCCTAACTTAGATGCTAAAACATACATTTCAAACTTTAATTTGCCCTACCATATTCGGACTTGAATTTGTTTAATATATGCGGACTTTTAGGTTATAATATAATATGTGGGGATAAATATTATTAATTTATCCAGAGTTAAGTGCTCATACCCCAATTCATAATTCACCTGATATGTGATATATTTATTATTATGTTATAATTTATATATATTAATATTTTATTTAAATCCAGATTTCTTATAAATTCCTTAAAGTCATTACATCTGCTTTTTATATTTTAACATATGGTGGAGGTTTTATTATAGAATATGTATGGCATTAAATTTATGGAGCATATTTTTATACTATACCACATATATGTTTAAACCAAAAGATATATATATACATTTCAAACCAAATGATATATATTTTAACCCATGATATATATTTAAACCAAATGAGATTTATTTAAATCAAATGACATATAAATCAAACCCCAACCTCCTCCTTTTAACACACGATTTTAAAATACATGCGTTGTCCACCATTAAATACACGCTCGGACCAAGGTTTTAAAACATTTGAAATATCACCGAACTTTGGGTTTGATTTGCAATCAGACTATATACTATGGTTAATAGCATATGGTATATTCAAATGATATATGCGTTGAACCATATACGTATGCCTCTGAATTAAACCTTGTAAATTGGCATATGTTTAATAAATTTGCCAATTCGGACCATATAAATCAAACCTTTGAAATGTTTAAAAGTTTTAATACGCATGCATATAAACTTTGGCTTTGTAATACTTATGAAATATACGTGCAATTAAACTTTAAGTTTGGATTTAATAATAAAATAATATAGTTCTTCAACTCAGCTAACTCATGCCACGAATCGAACCCACAACTTCCAGTTTGTGACAATTTCCGGCAACCAAGAAACCAACGTGAACCGTGGCGGAGTTTATGTATTCAAAACCCAAACGAAATATATATTTAAAACCGTACCTTTTTAAAAACCATACGATATAAATTTATAACCGACAATATATATGATTTTCTGCGTTCTACAATTGACAACGACACATACCCCTGGCCCAACCACAACACCTCTGTGAATGAGTTTGCCTCGATGCCAAGAGCTCCCATATGCACGATAGCTACGCTGGGCGGTGTGGGTGTAGTGGTTATCGACTAATCAGAGGTATTAACCGCTGTATGTAAGCCTTTCAAAATCGCCAACTCCCTATAAATATACCTGCGGAACCTTATTTCCCGATCATAAATTCTGTATACGATACTGATTTGGTACAGAGACCACATTTTCATTCAATGAATGCAATTTGAAATAGTTAATGCATCCCAATTATATTCAGTTGGGATGAATATTTGCATGGAAATGAGTTGGATTTTGCCACGGACAAACTTACTAGTTTTGCCTATTGAAAACTCCATCTCATACGTGAAACAAATCTAATCGAAAATGCAAGAGCAGAGCAATAACCATAACATCGAAGTTTGTGTGAGTTTAGTTTTTCTTAGCTAAATTTCCTTATTTTTCTAAGTTGGATATATGATACTTTTTGTTTGTTGAAATGCAAACCGATTTTAAATGTTTTTGAAGTGGGTACTGGGAAATAGTGCCAGGTCTTTTCAGCAGTTGATTCAACCATTCACTGCATCCATGAGCACAGAACGAAGAATGCAGATGGAGGATCCTTATTCAGATTTAGCTGATATTCTTGATGTAGCGTGCTCAGACTTACAGGTAATGTGGCTGGTAAAATCTGCTGGATTATCAGAAGGAAACTGTAAGCATAGCTTGGTATGACTGAGGCGCAGAAATCTGCTGTTATGTGTTGTTCCTGGTGGCTTGAAAGTAATAGATTGAGGATCTTTTGAAGCATTGATTAGCTTGGCAGCTATGTTTTATTCATCATCTTAAGAGATATAGATCCTTCTAAATTTTCTTTTACCTTGACTAACCTATCTACTTTACGGGTTATTTTGTAATTGCTCCCATTAGAATCTTATGATATGTAACATTAACAGTGTCTTCATGGTAACTATTGTTTTATTCAAGTAGACAAAGATACAAAATGACACCTCGTTTCTTTTTAGTACAATGACTACTGTAAATTTTTATAACTCATTTTGTATGTGCTTTCAATTATTACATTACCGAAGTAATGGCAGTATTGTGCAATGCTAGCTATGAAGAATAGCTTCAAGTCAACGATCGGGAATAGTAAGGCCATTGTTTTAGCAAGGTGGACTACTATTAAGACATCGAATGCCTTGAAGAGGTCTGGACTTCCAGTAAGTTCATCAGGTTCTTCATAGAAGCTCAGTTGGAATTTATTATGTCATCTGACTCCTCTACTATTTCAATATTCTTCTGGGATGTGGAATTCATAAGTTCATGAGTTTGTGATTTATTAACACTAGAGAAATTACTGATGCTAGATAGAAGTTTGTTAAATGTAGTCATTGCCATTTGACAAGTATATAATTTATTCTAAACATGCTGAAACATTGATAAAAAAACGTTCTTCATGGCAGCAGGATATGCTGTGAATCCTTCTTAATCATATGGCATACTTCATAACTTATTTCCTATGAACTTCTTTTCATGTGCATGTTTGTCTTTTGAAACAATATGGTTTAGCTTCTGGAAAAATCTGACAACAGCACATTTCAAAGACAGGGGTTCTGCTATTTGAAGTACTCTTCAACAACAATAGCCATTGCTGGTTTGTTAACACTTTCAGCAAAGAAAAAAAAAAAAAAAACATTCAAGCAAGCCGAAACTTAAAAACGAAATTTAATGGGCCTATAAGGTCGGAAGAGGGTTAAACTTGCCTCTATACTAAATGTAAGAACCTAGATGATGGATTTCTAAATTCTTCACAATTCTTCACTTAGTTTTCAGAGAATTTCAGAGTTTAGCTAAATCAATTAACAGAGAATTACTGCTGTTTCTAAAGATTATTCCCAGTTTATGTAATTTAATTACGGCAACAGTTACAAACTATCATCTTTCCCTTTGTACAGTTTAAGAGATCATTTTCATGTATATATCTAAGCATATATAAATAGAAATCAATAGAAATACGATTTCATGCAGTTCAGAAATAAATTTTCAATTTTAGCTATATGGGAAATACCTGGGGTGCAGTAGACGAATTAATGGTGGCGCTTCTCAGGTACTCCTCCTGTGGACAGAATGGACGGATCACCAAAACAACAATCCTCCCGTCCGATCTAAAGAACAATCCTAGACCCAAGATTACCTCTCGCCCCCGTGCCCAAAATCCCGTAACTAAGAAACTCCCTTCCAGAACTCTTTCGTATCCTTCAATCCCTTTCTACGTAATGTAGAAATTTCTGTCTTTCTCCCCCAATCACTCCCTTACTCCTTCACATCCTCCCCCCTTATAACTATCTCCCCACCGCCTTCTACCTCCCGAAGATCTTTTATCATATTTATGAGGGTCTGCCACCATTTAAGGCGACCTTATCTTCATTTAAGGGTACATTAATGTTGAGATAAGTTTTTGGGATAAAGTGCATCAAATATCATCGTTGAGTCCTCATCCAGTTACGTATATGTGATGACTTTAGGGAAAGCTCAATTTGTATTATGTTTGTTTAATAACTTAATTAATTTGGCTTGATTAAATTATTTTATTTATAAATTAGGAATGGGTGTGATGACTTTATGTTTGTTTATAAATTAATTAATTTGCCTTAATTAATTTATATTATTATTTTATTGGTTCATCCACATATAATTTTAACGGTTATCCTACTTATCAATTAGGTATGGGTCATTACAAGTATGTAATGAATAAATAATGTAAATAAATGATAAATTAGTTAATTATTAATTAGGCTGAAAGGTCATTTCTGATAAGACATGACCTTTCGTGAAGAGGCACCTGCGTGGGTATATAAGCAGGCCTCACTTGTAACACTCATTCATCATCTATCTATCTCATAACTTTTATAATATAATATTTGTATTCTCATGGATATCTTTGTATTCCAAGTTTTTTGGAGTATTTAAGCTTGAGAAGGAACTTTGTTCGCTTCATTTGGTATCAGAGAAGTCGATCTTCTGGCCGCTCATCGCCGCACAGAGCTATGCTCCTTGATCCAGGTCTTTGACCGTAAAAATCGTCAACCTTGTTGTCATCGTGACTGAAGCGTTTCGCTATCAATCTTGGAGTTTCTCCATTTTCGCCACTAAGCCTTTGGCCATAATAATAAAAAAAATGGAAAAAACAAACCAGAGAATTTTTGAAAAGAAATATAAAAAAAAAATGGAAGAATAATTTATATAAAAAAATTGAAGAAATATTAAAAAAGGAAGAATTTATATTAAAAATAATAAAAGAGAGAAGGAAAGTCAAAGTATATTAAAAAGAAAAAGAGAGAGATATATATAAAGAAGTACATATACGTACATACCAAGACAATTTAAAATTAAAAGGAAAAAGAAATAAGGAAGAGTAGGTAAGGTTATTTTGATTATTCTTTCAGTGGTTTACAAGCTCGTGGTTTTGGAAGCCCATGGTAATTGCCCATGGTATTTGCAAGGTAAAATAAGAAGTAAAGGAATAAAAAATCTCTGTGTGAATGGTAAGTTTACTTTTACATGGAGAACATTAACCGAGTCAAATACACATAGGTGGAAATATATTTTATAGGTGAATATATGTGAATAGCCACGTTTCAGTAGGGTTGTAACCTTTCAACAAAAAAAAGAGTTAAAAAAAATCAATTGTTAAAAGAATATATATATATATATATATATATATATTAATTTAATTACTTAAATTATTAAAAAGAAAAAAGAAAAAAAAATTGAAGGAATAATAACTTCATTAAAAAGAAGAAGAGAAAGTTAGGAAGGGTTATCTTAAAAACCCTAAAAACTCAATTCAACAGACAAAATGGAATCAACCATTGATGAAAAGGAAACTGAATCTAATTCGGAAAGGAAAGAAGGAAGATTTCCTGAAAATTATAGTATGCTTGTTTGTGCGCTAATTAGAATCAAAGGGTCACTTGCGGGAAAGGAAGTTCTCATATCTATCGATCTTAATCAAGAGAATAATTATGTTAGTACTGAATGTGCTAACCAATTAGTGATCCCCGAATCAAATATAACTGAAACAAATTCATTTCGCGAAAATGAAAAACAATACGACATAGGGAATTCACACCTAAGTATTGGGGAGTATTCTCTTGTCTCCCAATTTACCATTAAAACCTTATTTTGTAACGATAGTGATATAATTATGGGTTCGCTCTGGGTGGAATCACTAGGGTCATTCATCCTTAATACAAAAAAAAGGTTTTTAACATTGTCCTACAAAAAGAAGAAAATAACGCTACAGGACGTCAACTTAAAGTCAAATTCAGTGACACATGAAGACATTCAAGAAATTTCAAAAGTAATTTCTCAAGAAGGTAAAAAGGTGATACAAAATATGCAGAAGGAAATTGAAAAAATCACCACTAACAAGGATGAAGAGGTTGCTCGCCTCAAGGATCACAACAATAAATTACTAATGCAAATTAAGAAGTTAAAGAAAGACAAGAAGTCATTGGGAAACAAGGTGCAACAACTTGTCAAAAAAGAATCGTCGAAACCGACAAATATAGAAGTTCAAGTTGAAGAAAAATTGAACGTTGATCCAGTAAATGTCTCAGCTGAAGAGGATGACAAGCAAGTTGCAGAAGAAACAAACTTAGATGCCAGACGAATGAGGAACATTCTAAGTGAAGGTTATGTAACCTACTCAATAACATCCTCACCAAAAGAAAATCAAAGTCAAACAAAAAAAGTTCCCTATCGACATCCAAATCACGGGAGTAGACAACTCAACCGAGCTATGTATTCAGAACAGAAACAAGATGATATTCTAAAGAATACTAACGAATCATCACAAGTTTCCAGTCATCGTAAGATTCCACAGAAGATTGATTTAGGATGGTCCGATCTATTCTCCGTGCGACAGTTTTGTTTATCACTTAGAGGATCATATCAACTTGTATCAACAAAGATGACTGCCCTGAGACGAGAAGATGTTCGTAGCAAGAAAAGAAATCGAGGCCTTTCATCGACAAGCTTTGAGGACAAAGCTTTTTGAGGGGAAGGCAATGTAATGAATAAATAATGTAAATAAATGATAAATTAGTTAATCAGTAATTAGGCTGAAAGGTCATGTCTGATAAGACATGACCTTTCGTGAAGAGGCACCTGCGTAGGTATATAAGCAGGCCTCACTTGTAACACTCATTCATCATCTATCTATCTCATATCTTTTATAATATAATATTTGTATCCTCATGGATATCTTTGTATTCCAAGTGTTCTGGAGTATTTAAGCTTAAGATCGTTTTCCTTCAGTAGTTGCTGGTGGGGCATTGTTTCTGTTGGAGCAGAACAGTGTCTAGCGGGGCATGGAAAAGTAAGGAGAAGCATTTCCTCAGCAGACTTCTTGCCAAGGAGTCTAGATCCAGTGCTGATCAACAGCAAATACTAATCGAAGAGGGTTGATTCGACATTAGCTGGGGGAGGATTTCCAAGAGGGAAATCGTTTTTCAGAGGGAGTGAGTTCCTTAGAGACTTTCTAGCGCCAAGAAACTCAGATCCGAGTTTGCTGGGGCAGCAATAAAAGAAGGAGAAGAGAACCAGTTCGACATCTTCAGTTGAGCAGAGATGGCCACATATGAACTGAGGGATCAGGACAGGTTGGATGGAGCATCCAACTTTGTCATATGGAAGGCCATAATCCTATCAATTCTAGATGAGCATCGTATCAAGCATCTCGCTGAGAGCGTGGTCGCTGTTCCTGTTAATGTTGATTCGTTGAAGAAGTATGAAGAAGCTCAAGCGAAGGGTAAGCGCTTGATCATGGACCGAGTCAAGGATCATGTGGTCCCACAAATTGCTGAGAAGGCAACAACACATGAGATGTGGACTTCTTTGACCACATTGTATTAGGGGACTTCTGTTTAGAGGAGAATGCTTCTGGAGAATCAGCTTCAACTATTCACAGTCGTTGATTCGTCAACTAGAAAAGTATTAAAGGAAGGCTTGGGGTCAATTGGAAGACACACACATAGTAGCAGCACTTGAGCTAAGTGGAAACTCTGGGGCGTGGTTTGCTGAGAATTTTAGAGTGAGCTTGCAGTGGAGTGAGGGGCAATTCGACAGTGGGATTTTCATCGAAGGCCGAGAATACAATAGCAGAGAGGCAGATCAGCACCATAGAGGCAACGCAGGCCCAAGAGGGGTGACGCAAAGCCAGCAGGGCTCACGCAGAGGGGACGCAGAGCTAGAAAGGGTGACGTCGTCACTCAAAGAGTTGCGTTGGGGTTTCTGTGGGGCAGATCGAGAAGCCATCCAACGTTTTGATTTTTGAGCCGGGAAGGCTCACGGAGAGGGCGACGCAACTCCTGGAGAAGGTGACGCAGTCCAACTTGCTGTAGCCATCGCTCAGCAACACTTGGAGGTTTTGCAGGCACCTGTGGGGTTTCTTCATCCAATTGTTGGATCAGCCATAATATCTATCTTCGGATAGAGGTACTTTTGCCGAGAATTTTCTCTGATGGGTGAGCCACATTGGCACCCTAGTTTGTATTCAAAAATCTGCTTAATAATAAAACCCTCAAGAGCTATTGCACTGGTTTTCCCGCATTAAGTTTTTTCGGGGACATTTGTCCAAAAAAAATGTGTCCTTTGTCTACATGGTTGCTTATTCTTCAGTACTTGATCTGTATAATTGTGTAGGCTGCAGTGTATTTACTTCAATGTTTTCATGAATTATTCATAAAATAACTTGTTAAGTTAATTAAACAAGTTGGAGAAGTAAATCAGATTTACTGCAGTAGGATTTCTATTTAGAGAATTCAGAAATTTTCACACTTTCCTTACCTAGGGTTTGAGACGTTCTTAGGTAGAGGGATTCAACACGTGGAGGTAAGGTATTTGCCTCAAAATCAAGTCAATCCTATGGCTAATTTCTCTATTTTAGGGAAAACAAGCCTTGCCCTAGGTAGTTTTTGCCCTAGAAAAGACCTAGTTTGCCTTAGTCTTCAACTTGGGGCTTATTGAAGGCTTCTTGCTCCATAAATTGAAGATATACATTTGTTGGAAACCTTTTATGGCCTTGTGATCCTAGGTTGCTCTATTTACCTTGTTGTTTTTCAAGCCCTAGGTCAAGTTGTTCCTTAATTAGGCCTATTGAATGATGTGCATTGCCTCATTGTGCTAACTAAGCCTTGTCTTTAGGAGTAGTTGTCCTCGTTAAGCCTATTTTTTCACCTTGTCCCTTGTACTTGATATATCCTTTAGGTGACCTAATATAGGGAAGCTTCCCTAGTGGTGAAAGTACACAAAAGGCCAGAAGGTAGTAGTTGTGGTGACAATGGGCTATGCCTCATATTTGTGTCCCTTGGTCTAGCTCGTCTTGTGAGCTCCCCTCACAAGACCTGCTACATTTTGAGGCAACAAGATGCATGCTGCACACTACTCTCCCAAGTAGCACTCATCTTCCAAGGCTCCCTTCCTGGTCACATCCTCTATCCACATGGTCCTCAACCTCGGGTTCAACCTAGGACAAGGCTTTCCATTGGTGATGTAACAAAAGGTGGTATAAGCCATGTAACCATGCTTCCAACTACCTGTCCAATGTGCCCAAATATATCTTCATTGTGAAATATGCCTTTGGAATTGAAAAATACTCCATAAAACCAACAACACTTCTCCACATCTTTGTTCTTGCCTCTAGATAATAAATGGTGCTTGCACAAGACGGAACAAGGTGCATGACCCCCAAGTCTCCCTGGAACCTGTAACTGCCACTAAACTCCAAAGATCTTCTGTTGTGCTAGTGAGAAAACAAAGCCCTGAAAATGTGAAACAAAACCATGCATTTTCAAGGGGGTAACAGGTTCAGTTAGCAAAAGCCCAAGAGTTGAGTTCCAGAATTTTCAACACCTAAAAATCCTATTCCTGCCCACCCAAATCACAGCAGATAAGAATTTGCTCCTTTCAGTATTCTTCTATTTGGAGAAAAAATTCAAGTTTTCCAAACCTACCCTCCAAAGGTGAACACATTAATCTAGGGATCAATGGGATTTCTTCCTATCCATAACTCGCAGCTATGTGTTTTTTAATTTTTCTAGAAAGAATATTGCATCAAATGATATCAGTTGTAGAATCTGCCTCAGCATAAATGTTAAAAAATTACCAGCCAATATTAATTTCCTGCGTTGTAGAATAATTTACCTTTCCCTATTTCACTCCAACTTATTACCCAGCCAAACATTTGACACATAAAACCCATAAATTTCTCAGCAAATAGAATGTCTGTCCAATAACAGAGGCAAGTTTGATACTCTATTTTCTTTTTTGGTTTCACTTCTACAAGAAAGCAACCAAAAAGTTCAAAAAGAAGGATAGAATTTAATTTATAGAACCTCCACTCCTGGTAAAAGTAAAGCATAGATAACTTACATGTAAGTACCAAACAAAAATTACCTAGAGTCCAAAAGGCAGACTGCTCATTTTAAAAGTAAAGAAATTCGTTGCAGTAATTGAGAAGATTATGATTGACATGTTTGACATTCATGTTTCAAATATTCCATAATATACTGAGGCATTACCTAATCATGAGTCCTGACAAATCTAAAATGTCGGAACATCATACAAAACTGTAACATGATAATCTAAGAATTAGTGCACACCTTGACTAATGTCCCAGCATACTCTAAGACACGTGCCGCAAGTTCGCATGAAGCTCTCATGCATTCTATTCCGTCAGCATCATGAATCTGTGGCTCATTTGCAAGCTCAGGCAAAGAGCTGGAATTCACATAGGGTGGCCTAATGATATGGTCAGGCACAGGTAAGCGAGGTCGCACTTTCCCAGGCCTTAAACGAGGACGTTTCCGTAGCTTTCCTGGATTCTCTATCTTGCCCTGCTCAACAGCTCTGCACAAAAAAAATTCAATGAATTTAGCCACAGATGTATTTCCTTCAACTTCCAAAGACTCAAGAGTCAATAAAATGTAGAATAATTAATAGATATTGAAAAAGGCTAGGAATAATTAATGGATATCCAAAAAGAATTGTATAACAGTACTTGGACTGCATATGCCCTATAATAGAGTCTCTTGTTGATCAACAAAATATATTAAGTTGAACGATAGTCAGACGAATTGTACTGCAATAATAGCCACTATCCCACACTTAGTTTCACGACATCATTATGTACAAGCTTTCTTTCTATACTAATCCTTCCAAAATTGTCCAAATTCTCAGGCAGAGGGTTTGATTAGGGTGAACTCATTTCATTTTAGTAAGCCTTCAAAACATGCAAACCCATTACCTAACCATGAGATTTCAGTTCTTTGAGGATATAAGTAATGCCCAAACTGTAACATTTGAGACAGAAAATGGATTCTTATTGAGGAAGTCTTCTTATCGATGCTATCAAAATGACCATTGGAGCTAAAAATAACATTCCACACTATAAATCTGGCTGGGATTGGAGCATGCCCTTTGTTCACTCCATCTATTTTCATTTAGCTATTATTTTTCAGTTATACACAGCATCTTTGTCTAAACATATTAGACACATATATATCAAGGATCCAACAAGGATTTGTCTCCGATTTACATACATGACAGATTTATACAAGATCAATCTACATATCGATACCATGCCAAATGAATTCAAAGAAAATTATAAATTTATTAAGAAAAACAGAAAATAAACTTAAGTTTAAATAAATAATCAAAACATTTAAAAAAAAAAGAAAAGATAATATCTTAAAAGGAGGTTGTTTTTCACCATGGGAGTGGATTTATCAGAACTGTCAGTCCAAAGTGGTTCACACCAAAAGGGAGCCAAACCGCATCGGAGGCCCATTTCAATCGAGACCAGACCAAAGGTCAGTTCAGATCTGGATTCTGGACTAGCCCTCAAATGAACCTTGGCCCACCAGCAAACCATCGCAACCAAAAAACAAGCAAGGGGTTGTTAAAATTTGGGTACCAGAGGACAAGTGGTTCCCTAAGGCTTTGAACTTTTGCCTAGGGAAAAGTGTCCACTTTATTGAACTTCTTCTCCTAAAGTGACTTTATAAATGGTAAAGTCAGTCTAATTTAAAAGTGACTTTATAAGTGATAAAGTTACATTCTAATTTTAAAGTGACTTTATTAAAGTCAATGAAGAATTAGAAAGTGAAAAAGTGACTATAGAAATAAAAAGCTAAGTGGGTCTTTATTTAAGTGGATGAATTAAAAAATAAAAAGTGAGAATTAAATGCACATTTATTCTCATCCCTTGATCTAAATGAATCTGAGTCATTACATTTTAGGGTTGCCCAAAAATTCATTTAGGGTAAAAAGAGAAAAGAAGAAGAAAAGATCATTCATTCTTTCATGAGCATTTGAGAGAGAAAGCAAGAGAGAGCAACGAGAAAAATTTTGAGCGGGGAGGAAGTGAAGGAGAGCAGCAAGGAGGCATTCAGCAAATTTGTATAGCAACATTCATTGGCACACATCCCAAGGCAGAAATCCATACAGCAGAGTTTAGGCACGCATCCCAAGGAGTATGGCACAGATTTTGAGGGAGAAAAAACAGCAGGCAGAGGCATGGTTTTCGAGGCATATTTGGGCACAAAAATCGAGTAGGATTTTCTGATGTACTTTTCCGTATAGTCTGTACAGTCTGTACGGTAGTACAGTGAATTATGGGCACGAATCTCGAGGCAGTTGTACAGCATTAAATGCTGTAATTTATTGCTGTAAATTTTTTTGTTTGGACAGTTTTGTTGTGGCACAATTTTCGAGGTGGAGTTCAAGCACAGAAATCGAGATAAGTTGTAATTTGTGAATGCTGGAATTTTTCTGTGTATTTCAGTTTCTCTATAAAAGATTTTCAGAAATAAAGAAGAACTCTCAAATTGGTTTTCTCCAAGAGTTGTAGGGGGTTTTTCCTAGGTCACATTGACCAAAAATCATTGTGTCATTTTCTATGTGGCTGTTATATTTTTACTGTGTTTTATTTCTGCATTTTCCAGTAGTAGTAAAATCTCCAAATTTGTGTTTTTAGAAATAATTGTCATTTCCAGATTTTAGTGTTTTTATGATGCTTGGATTTAACATTAAATGCTGCATGGAGTGATAAGAGAAAACTAATAACCGGAGTGGGGACTGAAATTTTACAGGGGTGCCCCTCTTAACAAACAATAATTCATAATTCCACAAAAATGCCCCCACTATTTTCCTTACACATTTGTCACCGATACCTATAAGCATTTAGAGATTGCAGAGCTACACTGAAGAAAGTTGATTTAGAGCAAGCTTGGAGTTCATTCGCCATTGTTTGTGGGAAGCGTTTGGTGCATTTGGCTTCTACATCAGCAGTCTACATATTATCTACAAGCTTGTAGGATATTTCAAACTGGACTGTTGTGCCCATTCAAAGTTATGTCACGAAAATTTAAAACCCCTGCAGTTTTTTCATAAAATTGTAGATTATATTTTAGCAAAAAAATAAAAATAGGTTTGCAATTGTATACATGTTTTCATTGTTTGAGACATTATCATGACCCCTAAAAATGTGAGAGACCCTCCATAGTGTTGAATTTTCTAACGATGGTTGGTCTTCATAAAGTATATTTGGCCCTTGATGTATTTATATTGATCATTGTAAAGCATATTTTAAATGCTAGAGTCCAAAGAAAAATATATTTTGAGTCAAGTCCCATTTAGACTTCTAAAAGATGAAAATTTGAATTTTTGAATTTGAAATTTTTTGGTTCCTAGTTTGTCAAGTCAGCCTCCCTCATGTCAAGTCGGCGCAGGCAAAGTCACACCCATTCGATCCACCTAGTTCACCATATAAAGGCAGCTCGACCTCCCCCTCAAGGCATCAATTCGCACTCTTTCCAGCAAGACAGTTTATGGGCATTCTAGCGCAAGACAAGGACAAGGAGGACGAAAAGAAGGACAAATTAGATCTCTCTCTCTATCAAGCTCGTACATGTAGATAGTATCTCTCTCTCTTGGTTCGCATATTTTTTGGGCAGTTCTGTTGCAAGGGGCCAAAACTCTAGGCAATTGCAGGGCCCAAAATTTCAGGGTTTTTGGGTAGAATAAGGAGGCCGAAATTCGGCCTAGTGAAGATCAGAAGGCAGAGTGTTGAATCATATTGGAAGTCTTGAATTAGAGGGAGAAGACCAGGTTTGACCATCGATTTGCTGAAGGCCAGTTTGACCTAGTTGTTGACTAAAGGTCTAGGTGTGTCTCTTGTTGAACAGAAGAATTTCTCTATTGAAAAGGTTGTTGCGTTTTTCCCCTTAGTGGATTTTCCCAGGGTAAAATCTTGTGCTCTCTTTGTGCATTGTGATCTTTATTGTTCCACTGTTCCTGTATGGTTGAATTTTTGAAGTTTAATTGCTTAATGATATATTGGAAAAATTAAATGAAGACCAACATCATTAGAAGTAATTATGAGTTTTTTAGAAATATTGTGCTAGTCTCTATTGCACTGGAAAAATCAACATCGTATTTGAGCTTTGGTGAAGAAGGGAACACTGATATCACTATTTTTGAAGTCCTTGTTGATCTACATCTATGGCTTCTTCTATGAAATCAGAGAACAAGTTAGAAGGAGCCCCAAACTTCAGAGCTTGGAAAACTAAGATTAATCTTATTCTTGCAAGGAATAAATTTTTGGATATTGTGACAGGGAAGGTCGTAGAACCAGCAGATACTGCAAGAAAAGAGAAGCTCAAGGAGAATGGCATCATTGTCATGAGTTTTGTTGTGGATTCTATTAGAGATCATCTAATCCCCTATATTACAAAACTCGATACTTCCAAGTAGATGTATGATGCCCTAACAAATCTATTTACCTTTGATAGTTTTCAGATTTCTGTGGTGTGAGTTTTGAGAAGGAGGATTCAAAATCTCCACAGTATTCATTTTAACGTCAACGTTTCGAGTCTAACCAAGACTCATCATCGGGACTTAAACTTGCCCAGAAGAGAGGCAGATGGATCAGCCTCTCTTCTTCGGATTTTATCCCTTGTTTTTTCAAGATTATGAGTCTCAATCCAGGTTTCCCTTCCGTGCAGGGTACCAATGATAGTTTGCAGATTTCTATGGTGTGAGTTTTGAGAAGGAGGATTCGAAATCTCCACAGTATTCATTTTAACGTCAACGTTTCGAGTCCAACCAAGAGTCATCATCAGGACTTAAACCTGCCCAGAAGAGAGGTGGATATATCAACCTCTCTTCTTCAGATTTAAACCCTTATTTTTTCGAGATTACGAGTCTCAATCCAAGTTTCCCTTCCGTACAGGGTACCAATGATAGTTTGCAAATTTCTGTGGTATGAGATTTGAGAAGGAGGATTCGAAATCTCCACATTATTCATTTTAACATCAACGTTTCGAGTTTAACCAAGACTCATCATCGGGACTTAAACCTTTACCTTCAAAAACATTGATCAAGCCATGAGCTTGAAGAATGAAATTCATGATATATAGATGACAAGTGATGACATTGTGGATCTCTCAAATAAGGGACCAAATTCAAGCAATTGATGAAATTGTCTCTGAAAATGAACTTGTGACTACAACACTCAATGGTCTACCTAGATCATGGGATGCATTTGCAGTAGGTATAAATAGCTGGAAGGAAGCTCCTTCATCTGAAGAACTACGGACCTCTTGTACTCAAGAAGAATCACAACTTATATCAAGAGATAGAAAGGAAGAAGCTTCTCAAGCATTTGCAGCTCATTTCAAGAAGACTAGAGGAAAGAAGAAGTTTGGCTTTCAAAACAAGAAGTCACGAAGAACTTCACCTCCTCCCAAAAGGAAGAAGGATATGTCAAAAGTTCAATTCTATGGTTGTAACAATTTAGACATTATAAAAGGGATTGTCCTGAATTGGACAATAACAAAAAGAGAAAAGGAAAACAACATGCTTCCGCAGCCGATATAGACGATGAACATCCAAAGAAGCCTAAAGGTGACAAAGATTTCTTTTACTTTTCCGCTCTAATAGGTTCTATTGTAGATGATGATGATATGTGGTTGGTAAATAGTGGTGCTTCAAGACATATGACAAGAGATCATTGAAATCTTACTAGCATGATGGAAAGAAGACTATCTCAAAGGGTAGAGCTTGGAGACAACCACAGCGATGCAATCAAAGGATTTGGAAAGGCATCCATTGAGCTGGAATTTGGTAACAATGTCCATCTCAGCAATGTTCTATATGTTTCAAGTTTGAAAAAGAAATGAGTCTCTATTTCATGTTTGGAAGATAAATGAGATAGGCTAGCATTTGTGGATGGAAAAGTAATTGGGACATTGTCATCCAGTGAATTTACTTTGGGAGGTTTTATTTACTTGGTTAATTATTGGTACTTTCTAACAATTAATAATTAATTGAGTTTTTTCCTCCAAGCATAACCCCAAAGTCGGAGTGCAGCTTGATGGAAAAGCCTTGGGTGAGCCCTAGTGTTTAGAGTCATTGCATATTACCATACTAGATCACTCCTAAAATTTCATGGAATTTGATTAGGTCTATGGGTCACTTTTTTTTTTTTGTTTATTTCCCGCATGGCAGAAATTTTAATAAATTCTGATTGTAAAATGTAATAAGTGATGTCTAGAGAATTTTTATGGGGTATGTGTGTTCAAAATTACACCTCTCACCCTCAACTTTCTGCTAGAACACAATTTGAGGGGTAAAAAATAAGTTTTAGACCCTCAAAACCCACTTTTTCTAAGTTTCGTGGAAAATGTGGCAATAAGTTGAGTCAACAATTAAATAAATTTATGAAAATAAATATCTTCGATGTCAATCTAAATATCTCGGCATTAATAAATTGCTTAAGTAGGAGAAGTACAACCAGATCTAATAGTAGATTTCTGCACGAGTAACATTCAGAAATTTTCACATGGTATCAGAGCGATTGCAGATCTGGCAAGGTCACCAACAGAAGACTTAAGAATCTTGTTGCAGAAAAGCAGCAGCAGCAGCAACAAAAAGCTAGATCTGAAGGGACAACGCAGTTTCAGAGGGAGCAGAGCCACGCAGAGATCAAGGTGACGCAGTCCTACGTTGTCTCTAAGCAGGCCCACGTAATTACTGCGCAGAGGCAGCGCTAGGATTGTCTACGCACGTAGAGGCCAGCTAGGGTGACGTAGATCTGAAGCTGTCTGATTCAGAAGTGTCGGAAGCAGAGCTGTAGAACTTCAGAAAGTGATGGTGGGGTTAAATTTTTGAAGTTTCAGAATTTAGCCTAAGCACTAGTGAAAAAGAGCGGGAGGAGATCAGCTTCTCAGAGGGTTTCTAGCCAGGGAAATCTGCAGATCGATTAGTGGATCGAAGAGAGTTGTTTCGTTGATTGTTTTGGTGGATTTTCAAGAGAGGAAATCAGTTGTCAGAGGGATCAGAGGGTGCCTGTTTCGCCAAGGACCCTAGATCCATATCTCGAGCATAGAGAGGAGGAGCTCCAACATATTTGCTGAGCAGATGGCACCTCACGGACTACGTGATCAGGATAGGTTGGATGGCCTGTCCAACTTTGCTATCTGGAAGGCCAGAATCCTAGTACTCTTGGAGGCATATCCTCTAAGAGACTAAGCAGAACAAGTCCTGGCGATGCCGACCGATGCAAATCCCCTGAAGAAGCATGAGGAAGTTGTGGCACATACCAAGCTCATAATGGATGGGGTTAAGGACCATATTGTTCCACGTATAGCTGAGAAGAAAACAACTAATGAGATGTGGAGGGCCTTAACAACCCTATATGAGGGGAGATTTGTCCAGCGGAAGATGCTTCTAGAGAATCAATTGCGGTCATTCATGATGACCAAGGGGGAAGAGATGGAGCACTTCCTCTTCCGATTATAGACGATCAAAGATTAGTTGACTGCCACGGGAGCAAAGGTGGAGGATGATGTGATGGTAAGAACTGCACTCAATGCGGTCACAGAAGAGTGGGAAACCTTTGTCCAAAGTGTCTTGGGCAGAGCAAACCTTCCCGACTGGGAAACTTGTGGGCAATCTTACGTCAAGAAGAACTCCGCAGATTCACCAAGAAGCAGTACAGCACGGGATCCAGTAAGGTGAAGAAGGAAGATGAAGATGATTCAGCCTTGGCATCAAAGAGGCAGCAAGGGAAGAAGAAGCGTGATCTATCCAAGATCAAGTGTTTCCAGTGCGGCGAACTAGGACATTTCACCAGCAATTGTCCATAGAAGAAGAAGGACAAGGAAGCTTCTACTCCCAAGGTTGTTGTGGCGGACGATGGGTCAGAAGACGATGCAGCCATGAGCACTCATGAACCACAAAAGTGGGGCGACATGGATCTGTAGAGCAGATGCAAAGTGAAGGCGGGATCCTTGAGCAGCTCATCTCTTGGATCACATCTAAGCTACGGGAGCCTTAAGACAGTAGCGGGACAAGTGGAGCATTTGGTGCAAAGAATCACGGGCGGATCTTAAGGCTGAAGGGAGCAGTGCAGTGCAGATGCAGATGCAGCAGCAGCAGCTAGGGGCTAATGTGACTTCAGCAGAGTTGCAGCAATGTAGAGGCTTTAGGAGAACAGCGTAGCGCAGTGTGAAATTTTCAGATCTAAAAATTATTACTGCAATCATTGGTTTATTTCTCCTACTTATGAGATAAGTTATTTACAGATGCTTTCGTAAATTCTGAAATAAACACATTTGCAATACTTCACTCTAATCAAAAGCATAAGAATAGAAATTACAAAAGTAGCACAATAGAAACAACCATATGAACACAGTTATTTTGGACAATCATCCCCAGCAAAACCCAATGTGGGAAAACCGTTGCAGCAGATGAGGGTTTTTTATTTATCTTCGGTAATGAAAAGTTCATTTACAAGAGTCCTGATGATCAGAGTAAAATTAGCGTACACCTAGCTGAACTTTCTAGAACCTTCAGAAGTGTTTCTGACCCTCGGGGTGATCTCCTACACCTTCTGCGTCATCTAGCGTGTGAGCTCTGCGCAGTCCCTCTCTGGACTGCGTAACTCTGCGTAGAGGGGTTCTTGCTGTCGATCAACACACCCTTCCCTTCACCCTCCTGCCTTCTTCTTCTCCGTTAATTGAATCCTCCCTCCTCCTTCTGCTGCTGCAATCCCGCCTCTACAAACTCACCCATTGAAATCGAATTCTCTTGTGTCAGAATTGATTTCCTTCGAGTACTAAAAATGTCCCTGGCTTGATTTCCAAATGACCCTCAAGCCTCTTCTTATAGTCTTCTCGATGATGAATCAATGGCCAAGATTATATTGTTAATCAATGACTCAAATTAAAAGATTACTTGATCTTCGTTTTCTAGAAGATTCACACTCTGCTTTATTAATACCCTTTAATTATTTAATTTCCCTAAGTTTAGACTTAGGGTCTACATTAAAATACTTAATTACTTTAATAAAACCATATCCGAGTGGAATTTCCACAAATGATTTATGGGTTCTCTGGATAACTGTTGTCCAAGCCTCTCCACCAAATTTGAGACTTGGAACACTTCCCGATGCTATAAAATCAACACTCCCTCTTAGCGAGGAAAGTGTTCAAGCAAGATACCACTGAACTGCTTAGATTCTAGAACATCTGTTGCGCTGATGATGTCTTGGCTGCTGCCCCTCATCTTTGCATTGCTTCCCTCTATACTACTACTTGTGACACTGTCTCTGCCACTGCCTCATCCATATTGTAGCTCCCTCTGATTTTGTAGACCACCCGTTCCTCTAATGGAAGGAGTTCTCGACCATCCCCATCTTCTCTCTGAAGTAAGTGAACTTAATCTTACTGAGAGCCTTGGTGAGGATATCTGCCACCTATTCCCCTGTAGGAGTGTACCTCAACTGCACTAATCCCCGTTGGACATAGTCACTAATGAAGTGGCACCGAATGTCAATGTGTTTTGACCGGTCAAGAAACACAGGATTCTCAGAGAGCTTAATGCAGCTTTGATTATCACACATAATCCCAGTTGGTTCCATCCTCTTCTTGAGTAGGTTCAAGAGTAACTTACGAAGCCATATGGCCTCGCACCAAGTTGTGCTTGCTGCCATGTACTCTGCCTCAGCTAAACTTAGTGCTACAGACTTCTGTTTCCTGCTGCACCAGGAGGTCATTCCTGATCCGAAACTGAAACAATACCCACTGGTACTCTTTCGATCCACTGTGCTTCCAGTCCAATTTGCATCTGTAAGCCCACTCAACTGGACCTCATTGCCCTCGGTGTACTTCAATCCATACTCGACTATCCCCCTCAGATATTTGAGAACATGTTTGGCTGCTGCCTAGTGAGCCCTCCTTGGTTCCACCATGAACTAACTGAGGGTATTCACTGCATAACAAATGTCTGGTCTAGTATTGACCAGATACATCAATGGTCCGATGAGCTGCCTATACAAGGTGGGATCAGCCTCATCATCCTCCGTTGTGTCTATCTTCTTCTAGTTAGTAATCATTGGCATGGCCATGGGTCTACAGTCTTCCATCTAAAATCTCTTCAAAATTTCTGTAGTGTATCTTCCTTGCCCCAAGAAGATTTCCCCCTTCTGCTGCCAGACTTCTAATCTAAGAAAATAGTGCATCTGCCTTAGGTCCTTTATGTCGAATTCTGTAACCAGATTCTCCTTGCAATCCTTGATAAGCTTAGATGATCCAGTAAGAAACATATCATCCACATATAATACCAAAATTAACGGTTCATCCCCTACTCTCACGTAGTAGAGATTGGGATTTGCATCACACTTGACGAACCCCATCTTCTGCAAGTAGCTATCAATTCGCCCATACCATGCCCTGGGGGCTTGTTTTAAACCATATAAGGCTTTCTTAAGCCTGCAAACTTGAGTCTTTTTGTCATGTGTCTCGAAGCCCTCTAGTTGTTCTATGTACACTTCCTCCTTTATCACCCTGTTTTGACATCCATCTGGTGAATCTCCCATCCCATCTGCGCTGCTAGAGAGATGATGGATCTGATAGAAGTGTAGTGAGCTACACGAGCGAAGGTTTCCTCATATAGCTGAGAAGAAAACAGCGAATGAGATGTGGAAGGCCTTAACAACCCTATATGAGGGGAACTCTGTCCAGAGGAAGATGCTTCTAGAGAATCAGTTGCGGTCATTCATGATGACCAAGGGGGAAGAGATGGAGCACTTCCTCTTTAGATTACAGACGATCAGAGATCAGTTGACTGCCACGAGAGCAAAGGTGGAGGGTGATGTGATGGTAAGGACTGCACTCAATGCGATCACAGAAGAGTGGGAAACCTTTGTCCAAAGTGTCTTGGGCAGAGCGGACCTTCCCGACTGGGACAACTTGTGAGCAATCTTACATCAAGAAGAACTCCGCAAATTCACCAAGAAGCAGTACAGCACGGGATCCAGTAAGGTGAAGAAGGAAGATGAAGATGATGTAGCCTTGGCATCAAAGAGGCAGCAAGGGAAGAAGAAGCGTGATCTATCCAAGATCAAGTGTTTCTAGTGCGGCGAACTAGGACATTTCGCTAGCAATTGTCCACAGAAGAAGAAGGACAAGGAAGCTTCTACTTCCAAGGCTGTTGTGGCGAACGATGGGTTAGAAGACAATGCAGCCATGAGCGTTCATGAACCACGAAAGTGGGGCGACATGGTTCTGTAGAGCAGCTACAGAGTGAAGGCGGGACCCTTGAGCAGCTCATCTCTTGGATCACGTCCGAGCTACGGGAACCTTAAGACAGTAGCGGGACAAGTGGAGCAATTGGTGCAGAGAATCACGAGCGGATCTGAAGGCTGAAGGGAGCAGCGCAATTCAGATGCAGTAGCAGCAGCGTAGGGGCTAATGTGACTTCAGCAGCACAGAGCAGAGCTGTAGCAACGTGGAGGCTTTAGGAGGACAGCACAGTGCAGTGTGAAATTTTTAGAACTGAAAATTATTACTGCAATGATTGGTTTATTTCTCCTACTTATGAGATAAGTTATTTATAGATGCTTCAGTAAATTCTAAAATAAACACATTTGCAGTGCTTCACTCTAGTCAAAAGCATAAGAACAGAAATTACACAAGTCGCACAATAGAAACAACCATATGAACACAGTTATTTTGGATAATCGTCCCTAGAAAAACCCAATTTGGGAAAACCGTTGCAGCAGACGAGGGTTTTTTATTTATCTTCGGTACTGAAAAGTTCATTTAGTCCTGATGAGCAAAGTGAAATTAGCATACACCTAGCTGAATTTTTTGGAACCTTCAGAAGTGTTTCTAACCCTTGGGGTGATCTCCTACACCCTCTGCGTCATCCAGCGTGTGAGCTCTGCACAATCCCTCTCTGGACTGCATAACTCTGTATGGATGGGTTCTTGCTGCCGATCAGTACACCCTTCCCTTCACCCTCCTGCATTCTACTTCTCCGTTAATTGAATCCTCCCCCCTTCTGCTTCTGCAATCCCGCCTCTACAGACTCACCCACTGAAATCGAATTCTTTTGCTTCAGAATTGATTTCCTTCGGGTACTGAGAATGTCCCCGGCTTGATTTCCAAAAGACCCTCAAGCCTCTTCTTATAGTCTTCTTGATGATGAACCAATGGCCAAGATTATATCGTTAATCAATGGCTCAAATTAAAAGATTACTTGATCTTCGTTTTCTAGAAGATTCACTCTCTGCTTTATTAATACCCTTTAATTATTTAATTTCCCTAAGTTTAGACTGAGGATCTGCATTAAAATAATTAATTACTTTAATAAAGCCATATCCGAGTGGAATTTCCACAAATGATTTATAGGTTCTCTAGATAACTTTTGTCCAAGCCTCTCCACCAAATTTGAGACTTAGAACACTTCCCGATGCTATAAACTCAACACTCCCTCTTAGCGAGGAAAGTGTTCAAGCAAGATACCACTATACTGCTCTAATTCTAGAACATCTGTTGCGTTGATGATGTCCTGGTTGTTGCCCCTCATCTCTACACTGCTGCCCTCTGTACTGCTGCCTGTGACATTGTCTCTGCCACTGCCTCATCCGTACTGCAGCTCCCTTTGATTCTGTAGATCACCCGTCACCTGCTCCCATCTCCCGCAGCCGCAGCCTCCTCAGCTGCAACCGCAGCCGTCCCGTCTCCCCGCAGCCGCTGCCATCCCGTCTCACACAGCCTCTGCCGTCCCGTCGAGGCTCCCGCAGCCGCAATTTCCCGCATCCGCAGCCTCCAGCAGCTCCTGCTCCCGTCTCGCGCAGCTGCAGCCTCCCACAGCTTCCCGCAGTCACAGCTGCAGCCTCCCTCTCTTGCTCCCATCCCCCGCTGCTCCTACTCCCGCAGCTGCAGCCTCACCGTTGTTCCTCCCCCGCAGCCCATCCCCTGCAGTCGCAGCCTCCAGCTCCCACGGCTCCTGCTTCCGCAGCCCCTACCCTTCCCCGCAGCCCCTCTCCCGCTGCTCCTGCTCCAGCCTCCCGCTGCCCTTGCTTCCACAGCCCCTGCCTCCCGCAGTTGCTCCTCCTGCAACCACTGCCACTTCCCTTCAGCCGCTACCTTCCCCTTCCTTTCCTCTTCGCTCCCGCACCTGCATCCCAACACTTCAACTTCCATTGGCAGGTATGACGAAGAGGAAGGAGAACAAGGACCCTGGGGGGGGCGAATCCCCGAACTTCAATGACAGAGGTCCACTCAAATATCTCAAGCAGTGCCACAACGTGTCGGGAACTGTGTACAGCCCCACTGACATTGCACTGGAAACCGACTTCATTTTCTGGACTTCCCAAATCAAGCAACTGTTGAGGAAAACGGAATCCCTTGAAGCGGAAAATTACAAGCTCCGCTCCGAGATTGGAACCTTGTCCAACAAGATCGGGGCGGTTGAGGAAGATAACTCGTCCCTGAAGAATAAGCTCCAGGAGTGCAGAGAACTTATCGCGGTACGCCAGCCGGATGCGGTCTTACAGGCGGAAATTCAGGTTCTCAAGGAAAAATAAGAAGAAATCAGATCACAACAGGTATCTTTCAAACAAGAAACAGAATCACATATCAGTTCATGGGTATAGGTGGTCAGAGGAAAAGAAAAGGCCCCACCCCTCACAGTGGTGGAAGAGGTTGTGCAGGCCCAGCTGGTAGAGGAAAGGACCAGGCGAGCAAGAGAACTAAACCTCAAGGTGAGGGGTCTTCCCCCCACCCCCCCACTCCGTCATCGGACATTCTAGAGCTAGGACACAGGTTCATTCGGGACATGCTTGACATACCCGACATAATGTTGGATAGAGCATGGTTGGGGCAGGACTCTACTCTTTTCCTCAAATTCCACAACTCCATAGATAGGCTTCGAGCGCTTCGGGCAAAGTGGAAATTTTTCTCCCTTCGAGACAAGGTATTCCTAGATGAGGACCTCATAAGAACACAAGTAGCGGAACTCAAACAGGCCAAAGAACAGGTTGCGGCAGCACGATAGGCAGGAAAGTGGGCAGTCATCAGAAATCTTCGAGCAGTTATCTGAGACTCCTTACCCCCAGGATGTGTCCCCCGAACTGGCAACTCTAAATGACGGGCCTGAGCAGAGAGGGGACAGGGCACGATTATTTCGGTCCACTGCTGGAATGGAAATGGCTGTTTCTTGTCATCACCTGGCCTACTTTATGACGCCCTCACTTCAGCAGACATCCTACTTGTTACCGAAACACACGCGAGCCCTGTCCGCCCTCTCCCTGACATCACAGGATACCATTGGACCTCAGCCTGCAGACAGGAGACACGGAGTTCAGGAGGAGTCAGAGGCTCTGGAGGAGTAGCATGCCTCGCCAAAGATGATCTCAGAAACAGAATCCCTATTGTGGCGACTGATGATCACGCCAAATTCATGTGGATTCGAATCAGAGCCAACGTCCCCCCTCTGAGAGACATTTACATTGCGGTGTGCTACTTTCCCCCCATCTTGTCACCCTTTGCTATTCATAGCAGTGACGGTGACCCCTTCACAGACTTGTACTCTGACATAACCAAATACTCAGCAGAGGGAGACATCATTCTCATGGGGGACTTTAATGCCCGAACTAGAGACCTCTAGATACCAATTCATGATCGTACAGAGGACATGTTCTGCACTCGAGGGGTCGACCCGACCTCGGTAAGCATGCACCGGACATCAGAAGATAGCTTGGCCTCAACCACAGCCTACGGGAAACACCTTCTGCAGATGGGAGAATCTCACGAGTTGATAATCCTGAACAGCCTCCCTTGCTTTCCATCCTCCCACTTCTTTACCTGCCGACCCCATGGGGGGGTGCGAGTGTGGTAGACTACACTCTTGCCAGCCCGGACCTCCTCCCACACATCAAAAACTTTTCTATCACACCTATCCCCCTGGTGGATCATGCACTTCTCTGACTTTCACTTCAGTTTGACATCCCTCGCACATCCCCCCCCATCTCGCACAGCCCACCCCGTACCCTCTTCCGGTTCGAGGAAGGCGACCCCGACGTCTTCTCCTCTACCCTCGAGCACACACTTCCAACTGAAACCCAATTCGCCTCTCTTGAATCTATCAATGACAAATACCATTGCCTCTCATCTGCAATCCGGGAAGCTGCGCTCCAGTCCTTCCCTTCCTCCACCCGCTCCGTCGCCGCCCCCCCAAACTAAGAGGATGCCCTATGAATAAGTGGTATGATCACGAGTGCAAATCTCTGCACCGGGATCTCCGGCACGCCTTCAAACACTCCCTACTGTCTTATCCTAGCATCCGTTCTTCCTATTGTCGCCTCCTTCGCCACAAGAAACGTCATTTTATCTCCCACCAGAGACAATTTCTTTCTAATCTTCTCCTCCATTCCCCTAAAGAATTTTTGGGCACCATTCTTTCCAGGTGATCTCCCACCCCTACCGACCTTGACCCCTCCTCCATGTTCTCCCACACTTCCAAGTTGTATGACATCCCCGGGCAATCCCCCATTTAGGTTGTTTCCCTCCCAGCCTCCTGTCACTTCTTCTCTGACAAAGATATCAGAGAGGCAATCTAGGCATTGAACAGTAGCAAAGCCGCAGACGAAGAAGGCTTCCAGGAAGAATTCTTCAAACTTGGGCTTCGTCCTCTGGTTGGTTACCTAGCAAATCTCTTCAACCATGTCATTCAAGATGGCTTCCCCGATGGATGGTCCCACCACATTATCTACCCCATCCATAAAGCAGGATCTACCTCCGACCCGAACAATTACAGAACAATCATGGTCGGGCACACATTCTCCAAGTTGTATGCTACTGCCCTCCATAAGGGACTCTCCAGCTTCCTAGAACAGAGACATCTCAGGGCCAGGGGGCAAGTTGGTTTCCGACCTGACCATCAAACCACCGACCATATCTTCACTCTTCGAGCGATGATCGAGGAGGCCCGGCATCAGTCCTCCAATTCTGACTGCCATTATGCGTCTCTACGAGTCTATACTTGGCCGTCTCCGCACAGTTGGAGGGATATCGGAGTTCATTCGGAGCACTATTGGAGTCAAGCAGGGGTGCCCGCTTTTCCCCACTCTTTTCAGGATTTACATTGACGAACTGGAATCTTTCCTCCGAGAGCATATCCAGGATTCTGATGGGTGCCTTCTCCACCATGTCTTGATCTCCATCCTACTTTTTGCCGATGACATTGCCCTCCTAGCCTCCTCTCTGGAAGGCTTGCAGATTCAGCTGGATGCCCTCGCAGCCTTTTGTGATCTTTAGCACCTGACAGTGAACTTGAGCAAAACCAAAATCTTAATCTTCAATGGGGTAAAGAAGACCTCGAGTTTCCGCTTCCTATTCAAGGGAGAAGAAATCGAAGTCGTCAGCAGCTACACTTACTTGGGGGTGCAGTTTACAGGTCCCTGTTTCAGCCTTCGGGCGGCCCTCCAGCCCAGGATAAACAAAGGATATGGTTCCCTGGCCCTTCATGAGAGAATGTGCTTCCGTCACCACTTCCAAGACATTTCATCCAAGATGAACATCCTGGATAACTTGATCCGCCCCACCGTGCTTTATGGATCAAAGATCTAGGGCCCCTCCTTACAGGAGTCGGATTGGGCCTCGGCGAAACGAGTCCAGACCCTTCTCTTGCGTCGCTTCATCCGGTGCAAGCAGACAGTTCCTCAAAACATCATCCTAGCAAAGTTCGGAGCTAAGTCGTTCTGCTTGGAGGCAATCTTCAGGATAGTCTCTTTTCTTCATCGAAACCATGGACTGGCAGACACAAAAGAGGGTAGAGACAGGTACCCATATCTGGCCTATTGCTCCTCGAAGAACATCGCTCATATGCAGACAGGCCGTGCCAAATGCTGGTTCATCGAAATGACAGAACTCCTTGGCTGTATAGATATCCAGATGGATCATCTCACCCCTTTCTAGTATTCACTGAACGCCTCAGGGCACCTTCTACCAAACGAGCAAGAAATCAACAAGAATCATCACGGAGGACATCTACACGCTGTACATTCAGACTACATGGGTCAATCCCCCGAGCGTACTGCACCCAAAGATGGCTTTTTACGTTGAGCATCTTCTGGAGATCAGGGATGGACTCATTGTCCGACCCCCCTATACCCTCCAGCATTGGATGCATGCTACTAGGATCCCTCTCGAACAGCTCAGGGTTGGATCGCACAGGCTTCGGGTTGAGACAGACCATCATATTGACAGGACGAAGAGGATCTGCCAGCTTTTCCACTTACAGGAAGTGGAGACAGAGTCACACTTCATCTTCAGATGCCTAGTCTACTACGAGATCCAAGGGCGTTTTCACTACTTATGCAGGGGCCCCAGAGCCTGGCTAGCTTCCTTAGATACAATGACCAAAGATGCTTGGCGCTTTACCTTCAGGAGACCTTCAGACACCGTTCGAATCTACTCCAGCCTCTGTCCGTTTCAGCCACCACACAGAGGATCACAGACTTCTTCAGAGTACTCCCAGCATCAACGGGCACCAAGAGAACTACCGATCGATCCATAGATCACGGTTCCAGATCAGTGCGGACCCAGGGGTCTCGCCCCACTAGACCTTATAAGCGATCCAGGACCAGACCCCCCTCCAGGGGACGACCCAAACCCTCTAGACAGCAACGGCAGCAGTTCAATCCCTCCTCAGGGCAACAGACATTGACGAGTTTCCTTCAGTCCTCTTCTATCGGCCTCGGATGCTAGGAGAAGGAGTCTCCCTCCTTCAGGAGACTCCTCTTTCTTTTTCTCTTTCTCCTCCAAGACTTCTTCTTCACAGCTCATTGTCATGATGATTTAGTCATGTAGCTTTCACTTCACATCTACACTCTTTATAGCTTTGTATTTCGTACTTTATAAAGGAAGGGGACCTTTGGTCTACCGGCTGGTCATGTTGTAATCATGGTAACCAACAGTCCCATTGACCTTTTGTTGTCACTCGTTGGACATTAATAAAATTATATTATCTTACCTTATCTAATGGAAAGGGTTCTCGACCATCCCCATCTTCTCTCTGAAGTAAGTGAACTTAATCTTACTAAGAGCCATCGTGAGGATATCTGCCACCTGTTCCCCTGTAGGAGTGTACCTCAACTGCACTGCTCCCCGTTGGACATAGTCCTTGATGAAGTGGCACCAAATGTCAATGTGTTTCGACTGGTCATGAAACATAGGATTCTCAGAGAGCTTAATGCAAATTTTATTATCACACATAATCCTGGTTGGTTCCATCCTCTTCTTGAGTAGGTTCAAGAGTAACTTACGAAGCCATATGGCCTCGCACAAAGCTGTGCTTGCTGCCATGTACTATGTCTCGGCTGAACTTAGTGCTACGGACTTTTGTTTCCTGTTGCACCAAGAGGTCATTCCTGATCCGAGACTGAAACAGTACCCACTGGTACTCTTCCGATCCACTGTGCTTCTAGCCCAATCTACATCTATAAGCCCACTCAACTGGACCTCATTGCCCTCGATGTACTTCAATCCATACTCGGCTGTCCCCTTCAGATATTTGAGAACATGTTTGGCTGCTGCCCAGTGAGCCCTCCTTGGTTCCACCATGAACTGACTAAGGGTATTCACTACATAACAGAGGTTTGGCCTAGTATTGACCAGATACATTAATGGTCTGATGAGTTGCCTATACAAGGTGGGTTCAGCCTCATCATCCTCTGTTGTGTCTATATGCTTCCAGTTAGTAATCATTGGCGTGGCCATGGGTCTACAATCTTCCATCTGAAATCTCTTCAGGATTTCTGTAGTGTATCTCCCTTGCCCCAGGAAGATTACCCCCTTCTATTGCCAGACTTCTAATCCAAGAAAATAGTGCATCTGCCCCATGTCCTTCATGCCAAATTCTGTAGCCAGATTCTCCTTACAGTCCTTGATGAGATTAGATGATCCAGTAAGAAACATATCATTCACATATAATACCAGAATTAACGGCTCATCCCCTACTCTCAAGTAGTAGAGATTGGAATCTGCATCACTCTTGACGAACCCCATCATCTGCAAGTGGCTATCAATTCGCCCATACCATGCCCTGGGGGCTTGTTTTAAACCATATAAGGCTTTCTTAAGCCTGCAAACATGAGTCTTCTGCTCATGTGTCTCGAAGCCCTCTAGTTGTTCTATGTACACTTCCTCCTCTATCACCCCGTTCAAGAACGTTGTCTTGACATCCGTCTTGTGAATCTCCCATCCCATTTGCGTTGCTAGAGAGATGACGGATCTGATAGAAGTGTAGTGAGCTACACGGGCGAAGGTTTCCTCATAATTGATCCCTTCCTTTTGTGTGTACCCCTTAGCTACAAAGCTGGCCTTGACCTTCTCTATGCTGCCATTTGCAACATATTTGATCTTGTAGATCCACCTGGATCCTACAATTGATCTGTCCTGTGGTCTAGGGACTACTTCCCAGACATCGTTTGTCATGATGGAGCTATACTGCTCCACCATGGCATCCACCCACACTTGATGCTGAGCTACTTCCCGAAAGCTGGAAGGTTCTCCAACCTGAGCTACCAGGGCCTGGTATCTGTCAAGTTGCCTCCGTGCCCTCTTCCAATCTCTAGGGGCTCCAACAAATTCTTCTACATCCTTTAGAATTTGTTGAAGTTCTCTGCTTGGTCTCCCACTGGTGGTGGGTGGTCTCACCTACTCTCCTTCTTGTTCTTTTTCGGAGGAACTCTCCTCAGAATCCTTGTGCCTTGGAGAGGCACTTGACCCATCCTCTGTAGGCCGTTGAGGTTGTACTAGTGGATCCTCCTCAATCTGCATATCTATAGCCATTTCTCAGGATTTCCTGAAGGCTCCCTCCATGAATTTCACATCCCTCCTTACTACGATTTTTTCCTACTCTCTGGAATATAGATGCAATATGCTTTCGCATTTTCACAATATCCCACAAGAAAACGTTTTTCTACAGTCGAATCTAACTTCTTCCTCTTCTCATCTAGAACATGGCAGTACACCATGCTGCCAAATATCCTGATGTGGCTCACCTCCGACTTGTTGCCTGTGAACACACTCTCAAGAGTTACCTTCCCCAATGCTCTATGGGGAACTTTGTTCTGCACATATACCGTTGTATTGCAGGCTTCTACCCACAAAAATTTGGGGATATCTTGGTCATATAGCATTGCCCTTGCAGCTTCTATGATCGTCCGGTTCTTCCTTTCTGCAACTCCATTTTGCTCTGGATTGTATGGAGTTGTCCATTCTCTCTTGATGCCTTCCCTTGCACAGAAATTGGTGAAGTCCTGATCGATATATTCTCCACCGTTATCTGATCGCAGCTTCTTGATCTTCTTTCCTGTTGAATTTTCTACCAATGCTTTGAATTCTTTGAACCGATCAAAGACTTCATCTTTGGTTTTGATAAAATAGATCCAAGTCTTCCTGGAATGATCATCAATAAAGGTAGCAAAATACTTTGGACCACTGAGAGCGGTTGTGGACATTGGACCGCAAATATCCAAGTGTATTAATTCCAATACACTCTTGGCCCTGCTACTGCTTCTTGAAAACGTTGCTTTAGCCTACTTCCCTAGTACGCATCCCCTGCAGAGTTCATCTCTCCTCGTGCTGAGTTCAGGAGATCCTATCACAGTGTTCTTGAGAATCCTCAAGGCTCCATGATGTAGATGCCCCATCCTTTTGTGCCATAATTCATTCAAATCTCTGTCGTCCGTACTGCCAATCAGGGCCACCGGGGATTCAAGCTGGAGTTTACATAGCTTGTGACTCCTTACTCCAATTTGTGCCTTCTTGATCCAGCTAGGATGTTTGACATACACCTTATTTCCAATAAAGTATACGTCGTAGCGCTTGTTCTGAAGCTAAGACACTGAGAGTAAATTCATCCCCAACACTGGTACATGCAAAACATTTGTGGCCCAAATCTTGTTGCCAGCTTCTGTCTGAAATGTTATGGTACCTCTTCCAACGGGGGTACATTTGGCCTTGTTTCCCATAGTTATCTGGAAATTCATTTGTTCTTCTTGGTAGCTCGATAAACACTCTCGAATGCCCGTCATGTGAGCAGATGCGCCACTGTCAATATACCAAACACTTGGAGGAGTTGTGTTGGACACACAAGCAAGATCCTCCTCTAGTCTGGATGCCAGCACTTTCATGTCATGTTGTCTCTGCATTTCTGCGTGCTCTGGAGGACTGCGTGAACCGTTCCGGATGTCGAATCTTTGGTCCATGGCAGATCCTCCCTTTCTAACTTTAGCCTTTTTCTCTGATACCATGTGAAATTTTCAAATCTGAAAATTATTACTGCGATGATTCGTTTATTTCTCCTACTTATGAGATAAGTTATTTCCAGATGCTTCAGTAAATTCTGAAATAAACACATTTGCAGTACTTCACTCTAATCAAAAGCATAAGAACAGAAATTACGCAAGTAGCACAATAGAAACAACCACATGAACACATTTATTTTGGACAATCGTCCCCGAAAAAACCCAATGTGGGAAAACCGGTGTAGCAAATGAGGGTTTTGTATTTATCTTCAGTAATGAAAAGTTCATTTACAAGAGTCCTGATGAGCAGAGTAGAATTAGCATACACCTTGCTGAATTTTCTGGAACCTTCAAAAGTGTTTATGACCCTCGGGGTGATCTCCTACACCCTCTATGTCATCCAGCATGTGAGCTCTACGCAGTCCCTCTCTGGACTGCGTAACTTTGCGTGGAGGGGTTCTTGCTGCCGGTCAGCACACCCTTCCCTTTACCCTCTTGCCTTCTGCTTCTACGTTAGAATCCTCCCTCCTCCTTCCGCTTCTACAATCTCGCCTCTACAGACTCACCCACTGAAATCAAATTCTTTTGCTTCAGAATCGATTTCCTTTGGGTACTGAGAATGTCCCTGGCTTGATTTCCAAATGACCCTCAACCCTCTTCTTATAGTCTTCTCGCTGATGAATCAACAGCTAAGATTATATCGTTAATCAATGGCTCAGATTAAAAGATGACTTGATCTTCGTTTTCTACAAGATTAACACTCTACTTTATTAATACCCTTCAATTATTTAATTTCCCTAAGTTTAGACTTAGGTTCTGCATTAAAATAATTAATTATTTTAATAAAGCCATATTCGAGTGGAATTTCCACAAACTATTTCTGGGTTCTCGGATAACTGTTGTCCAAGCCTCTCCACCAAATTTGAGACTTGGAACACTTCCCAATGCTATAAAATCAACACGCAACAGCAGTGTGAGAGATTTCAGCACAGGGGGCTGATGTGACTTCAGCAGTGCAGAGGGAGTCTGCTTACGCAGCACAGAGTTGTAGTTGTGCATCATCCTCCAGGTGACAGCACAGATCAGCAGCCGATGGAGCTTCAGTGATGAGGATGCAGCCCAACTGACTTGTCTATCAAAGATTGGGCAGGAGTTTCAGTTGTTTCTCTCGGCAACTGAAGATGCAGTGCAGCAAATGGTAGCACGGATGCAGCAAATTGAGAGGGAGCCGCAGTACAGATGCAGCAGTGGTGGTGGCAGCGTCATGGTAGCAGTGCAGAATGGCAACAACAGCACAGTGATGAAGGGTAGCAGGTCCAGCATCAGTGCAGAGACCCACACCAGAGATCATTGCAGAGCTTCAGGGCGAAGCAGAGTTTGTGCTAGAGCACATTTCTCGCTAAGAAGGAGTGTTGAGTTTTCTTGCGTGATGGGGTAGCATCGGATGTGCTCTAGCTACCAAAATTTGTGGAGGGACTACAGTACATGAGATCTCCAAGACCCAGAAAGGGATTTGGGAAATTTCATCCGATTTGGAAGATAATTAATTAATTAATAATTTTAATTAAGGACCCTGTTGTCACATAGATTGTCTAGGCACCGCAACAACGGCTCAGATCGGGGGCTGTCACCCTGATCCCCAATCTCTTTATCTAAGATGTCTCCTTGCAAGCTAAGGCAGGTAGACCCTAATAGAAATGAAGAAAAAGAATTGGTTGCAAGTCAACCAACTCAGGAGACACAGTCAAATAACCAAGTACTTGATGAGATTAACGAGATTTCACAGATCAATTATATTAAAACCAGTGCCTTATGGAGTTAAAAGACCCCGTTATGCAATTAAAGCCAAGTAATTGATGTATAATTGTTGTTATGAAAAACTCAAATAACCACAATGATATTCAATAGAAAGCACCACAACCATTCATTAAGATACTTAAGCCCACAGCAATGGCTATCATGAAATGATCATTAAAAAATAAATGCCAGATGCTTGTAATGTTTTTGAATCTATGATATTTCAATTAATTCCAATCCAAAAATCAAAATGCTTCTATAGTCAAATTTTAGATAAAAAATTTAAGCTCGTTTGACTAGAAAAAAAAAAGACTTTTTTGGAATTTTTATTTTTTTATTATTTTTTAATACTTTTAAATCTAAAACAAATTAAAACAAAAATTTAAAACTAACACTAAAACTAACCCAACATTATAATCTAACAAAACTAAACATTAAAAAACTAAAACTAAAAGTAATTTTTTTTTTTTATATATTTTTAAATCTAAAAAATTGAAATTCTAAATTTAAAAAATCTAAATCTAAAACTAAACTAACTACACAAATTAAAACTAAAACTAAATTAGACTTAAACTAAATTTAAATTAAAATCTAATAAAAATGAAATCTACGACTAACCAACGTTAATGAAAACGAAATGAATTAAAGCCTAACTAAACCTTACACTCTCTAAAAACTTGAAAAAAAAAAGAAAAAATTAAAACTAAAAGTTAAAAATCGAATTTAAAATAAAAACTAACACCTAAACTAAACGCTACCCCAACTTTATTAAAATCTAACAACGAAATAAATCTAAACCTAAAAATAGAATCCGAGCCAAAGGTTTAACGCATATACATGTTTAATCTTTTTAATGTGTACGTTTGTTTGAGTTTACGTGCGGGTCGACAAGGGAAGAAGCCAACGGCATGAATGAAGAGGAGCACGACGCGGAGAGGAGATGGGTTTGCAGAAGGCGTGAGGCAGGACGGCAAGGAGAGGGAGGCTCGACTGCAGAGAAAGGTGGACCACAGAGAAGGACTAACGCAGAGGAGAAAGGAACAGAGGAGGACGAGGGTTGGATGGCAGAGGAGGTTTAACGCTGCAGAATGATGGGAGCAGCGTAGGAGCTGAAGGATGGACGGGCAAGGGAGAGGTAGGAGCGTGGAAGAGGGAATGGAGCAGCGTAGAGCAAATGAAGGCAGAAGAAATCGTAGACAGGGATAGCGTGGGGAAGGGGCAGCAAACAGAGGCAGTGATTAAAAAAAAAAAACAAACCCAATACACGTTAAAACGCCAGCAAACTTAAAATTTTTCCGTTAAACTCAGATCTTAGATGCTCCTTAAATTAAATAACATTCAGATTTGCCCACAGAAGCGATTCTGAGGCCAAATTTTGCCCTCAAGGGTAGATCTGGCTCAGATCTTTAAAAGAAAATTTCTGAGAAAACCCTGCAACCTGCAAAACCAAAATAGACCCCAAAACTATACACAAAAAATTATAAACTCTTACAACGTACGAAATATTTACAAATTTACAGTGCTAATTTACAGATCATAAACCCCCTTGGCCAGATTTGAGACATTTCAGCACAAATTTTAGAAACTCAAATTTTTAAAGAGAGGCACAAGTCCTAGAAGACTCTGCAAAACCACAATTTCGTAAGATAGCTTTGAGAAATTAGAAACAATGGGCTTTTTCAGATTTACGAAATCTAAGAGTCGGCTGGTCCAACTGAAGACTTCCCCAGACGCTCAAATCTTAAAAAAAAATTTCCCTACACGCTTAGATCTGAACTTTAGATTGATAGAGATTTAAGAAAATAACATGAGATCCTTCAGAAAAATAGATAACTATTCTTTCCGTTAAATCAAAAATGTCATTTTATGAACCCAGAAAACTACACAAGATACCTGTATGCAGATCAATCCATAAAGGCCATCAACCATAAAAATACCAAACAAAGTAGCAGAGTTTAGAAATAAATCACCACATAGATCTGGAAAAGGAACACCAAAGTTTGAAACCCCAAAGTCTTTATGCTTTATTCATCAAAAGGAATCACAAGAGCTTCCAAGAACAAGTGCACGATTCAAAAATCGGATGCAAATGTCACATCAAGACCTCTAATTTATAAGACAAAATCTCCAACAGTTAGTTCGGTTGATCCATGCCAAAATAATCTCGACTGTCGGAAATATTTGATCATCTTTTAATCTGGACTGTCGAAATTATAAATTTGAGGAAAAAATGAATTTATCATTTAAATCCATTTTAATTAACTCAAAAATACTATTTTTGAGTTAATTACCTCAAATTTTTTACTTTGACTTAACCACCTAGACCCAAGGGTCCAAAATTTGTTGAAATTCTCAATATTCCCTTGGCTTGAGGCCTTTAAAAATTCATTTTTTAAGGACCAACGAATTTTGCCTTTGAAGGATTTTATACTCACCTAGGACCTAAAATTAATTAAATTTCTGGCTTAAAATTTTTTAATTAATTTGACCAGAAATTTTTATTAATTGACTAAGAGGGGATTTTAATTATTGTTTCCAACCCTCTTTACATAAGATAAATACATTTAGACACATGAAGGGGAAATACCCATTCGTAGGGACCCTCAAATAGATACCCAATTCTGCGACTCAAAACAAGTAGCTTGTAATAAAATAATTTAGCCAACTAGCTAGGATCATTCCCAAACTGCTTTTACAAGGACTCGATAGAAAACACTAGGACCCACTTCGCATGTTGATGACAAATCCACCCTAACTTTGGGGTGAGGCTGGAGGGGAAAACTCTGCCGATAACTTATGTCGAAAAACACAAGTAAATCAGTGAGACAAAAAACCTCCTAGGATAGAAATCGTCACCAACATACTAGGCTTACCTAGGTTGTTACATACATGACGGTCTTACTTAGATCATTTACATCATAAACATGTAGAATGGGTTTACGTTATTCATAAAACTGTCGACTGATGATGGAATCTGAATGGCGCGACCACGTCGAACATGATGAATCCCATTTGAAAAAATGGGGGTGTACTGTTATGAGGTCATTGACAAAGTGTGGTCAACATCTGGCTCTACTTGGGGACACGTTGCTTCATCGGAGGAATGTGAGAATCGAGAATCTGCATCCAAGCAACACACAAAATTACATAAGTAGTGTCCATCCAAATATCATCATATAACATTAAGCACATGAAAAATAGAAGCTCTTCTATCATTTATTATTCTACTTAACATGAAAAGTAAATCTACTCTAACTGCAAAATGAAATGCTAAAATAACAAGGTGTAAGGTTAGAGATACAATACAAAGGATGCCCTGTGGCATCAGATGTGCTCAATATAGTGTATGCTGAGCATTTGCCTGCTTTCAGGCAAGTCTGTAGGCTGCTTTTCAGATGTGCTATGGTCGATCTTGCATATTGTAGGATTCTATCTTATCCGAATATCAAGCTGTCGTCAGCCATTAGACGAATCAAACCGCTTACTTCTTCTTTTCTGCTTCTTTCTCTTCGTCTGAGGGGGTTGTGATGTCAGTAGTGAGACCACTGTAGATTTCTTATCCTTATCTTGAAAATGCTTGTACAAAACATCTGATGAACCTAGAGTGTGACCAATCTTATTCTGAATATACTCTGTTAAAGGTGACATATAAGCTTGGTCTTTCTCAACGTTCTTTGTAGCCATAGTTAATTCTTCCTTAATGGGAAAAGTGACCTCCGTGTGATGAGATGGAAATTGCTTCAGTAAACTGGGAAGCCTGTGATCTGTTGACAATTCTGACTTGGGTTGGAAATTCTGCATGTGTGATCTTTCCATTTTTTCCAACTTATTTTGGATATCAGTAGAATGCTTAACATTATCAACAGTAATTTCCTTCGCATGACTCTCTTTAATAGTCAACAAATTGTGTTGAAGAGACATCTGATTAGAATGATTAACTTCCATCATCTTCAACCTGTTTTCAATGACATTTATTTCCTGTGCATGACTCTCTTCAATCGTCAACAATTTGTGTTCCATGTTTTTTGTTGATTCATCATTATCTGCTTTCATGGCCATAAAGAAATTTTGCATACAGTTCATCTCTTTCTCATGATTTGTTTCCATGATCGCCATTTCCTTGATATGTTTTTCTTCTAAGGCCAATAACTTGCTCTGTATAGAACCAATTTCCCTGGCGTGATCCGCTATTATTTTTTCTTGATTAAGTTCCACAGTCTTAATGATTTGAGCCTAGTTGGCCTCTATATTCTTGATTACCTGAGCTTGATTTAGCTGTATATCCTTAACCATCTGAATCAATTCGTTAACAAGATGCTTATCATTGTCAACACTGATTTGACAACTTGTTTCTGTTTCACCACTATCATGGGTTTGTGCTGTCGTGGTACAAGTGGATTCATCCTGAGAATTGTCTGGAAATCTCCTGCTGATAGTTGAGTCCTCTACATTATCAATTTCATTATTTTGCATAATACTAGGAGCACAAGGCGAGTCATCTTGTTTTATATATTTATCTGTAAAAGCATTGATGATGTCTTGGAAACAATACTCTTCAGGACAATTTCGAAACCAATCGATAGCATCACCTTTTAAGGAATAGCCAAAGATACGTATCTTGACATCTTCATGATTATATTGTGAAGGACGACAATATTTATATATAAAATAAGTGACCATCCTTAGATGTTGTAGAGCATTGCCTGGATCACCTCCTGAGAAAAAAGAAAATTTAGAAATGACCTCTTCTGGCATGTCATGAAAGGTGTCATCCATGATGACCTGCTTAAAATTTAAGAAATAGATCCGTGTTCAAGAATAGTCAAAAGGTCCTCAAGAAGCGAACTTCTTAGCAGGAACTCTTGTAAGAAATGAAAGAATTGGAGTCACCACTTGAACATGAAACTAATTCTGAAAATAGAAGAAATAATCGAGAATAACAGATGGATATCAGAGGGGAATTCTTGTCTGGGAGTAAATAGATGAACAAGAAGCCAACCGAAATGTCCAGGTGCTAAAGATACGATGATGAAATGATTAGTGAGATGATGAAAAGACGAAGAGATGAAGAGACGAAATGACGCCAGAGAATGCTATGCCTTGTGACAGGCTAATGAATGGTGAGGAAAGATTAGAAGATTAGAAAATGTCGTTAAGACCAAGGACATAAAAACTCTATCCCCGGAACGGCGGCAAAAAATGTTGTCGCACAGATTGTCTAGGCACCGCAACAACGGCTCAGATCGAGGGCTGTCACCCTGATCCTCAATCTCTCTATCTAAGCTGTCTCCTTGCAAGCTAAGGGAGGTAGACCCTAATAGAAATGAAGAAAAAGAATTGGTTGCAAGTCAACCAATTCAGGAGACAGTCAAATAACCAAGTACTTGATGAAATTAACGAGATTTCACAGATCAATTATATTAAAACCAGTGCCTTATGGAGTTAAAAGATCCCGTTATGCAATTAAAGCCAAGTAATTGATGTATAACTATTGCTATGAAAAACACAAATGACCACAATGATATTCAATAGAAAGCACCACAACCATTCATTAAGATACTTAAGCCCACAGCAATGGCTATCATGAAACGATCATTAAAAAATAAATGCCAGATGCTTGCAATGTTTCTGAATCTATGATATTTCAATTAATTCCAATCCAGAAATTAAAATGCTTCTATAGTCAAATTTTAGATAAAAAATTTAAGCTCATTTGACTAGAAAAAAAAATTTAGACTTTTTTGGAATTTTATTTTTTTTTTTATTTTTTAATATTTTTAAATCTAAAAAAAATTAAAACAAAAATTTAAAACTAACCCAACTTTATAATCTAACAAAACTAAACATTAAAAAACTAAAACTAAAAGTAAATTTTTTTGTTTTTTTTTATATTTTTAAATCTAAAAAATTGAAATTCTAAATTTAAAAAATCTAAATCTAAACTAACTACACAAATTAAAACTAAAACTAAATTAGACTTAAACTAAATTTAAATTAAAATCTAATAAAAATGAAATCTACGACTAACCAACATTAATAAAAACGAAATGAATTAAAGCCTAACTAGACCTTACACTATCTAAAAACTTAAAAATTTAAAAAAAAAAATTAAAAAATTAAAACTAAAAGTTAAAAATCGAATTTAAAATAAAAACTAACACCTAAACTAAACGCTACCCCAACTTTATTAAAATCTAACAACGAAATAAATCTAAACCTAAAAATAGAATCCGAGCCAAAGGTTTAACGCATATACATGTTTAATCTTTTTGATGTGTGCGTTTGTTTGTGTTTACGTGCAGGTCGACAAGGGAAGAAGCCAATGGCATGAATGAAGAGGAGCACAACGCGCAGAGGAGATGGGTTTGCGGAAGGCGTGAGGCAGGACGGCAAGGAGAGGGAGGCTCGACTGCAGAGAAAGATGGACGGTAGAGAAGGATTAACGCAGAGGAGAAAGGAACAGAGGAGGACGAGGGCTAGACGGCAGAGGAGGTTTAACGCTGCAGAATGATGGGAACAGCGTAGGAGCTGAAGGATGGACGGGCAAGGGAGAGGTAGGAGCATGGAATAGGGAATGGAGCAGCGTAGAGCAAATGAAGGCAGAAGAAATCGTAGACAGGGACAGCATGGGGAAGGGGCGGCAGACAGAGGCAGTGATATAAAATAAATAAATAAATAAATAAAATAAAATAAAAACAAACCCAGTACACATTAAAACACCAGTAAACTTAAAATTTTTCCATTAAACTTAGATCTTAGATGCTCCTTAAATCAAATAATATTCAAATTTGCCCACAGAAGCAATTCTGAGGCTAGATTTTGCCCTTAGGGGTAGATCTGGCTCAGATCTTTAAAAGAAAATTTCTGAGAAAACCCTGCAACCTGCAAAACCAGAACAGACCCCAAAACTATACACAACAAATTACAAACTCTTACAACCTACAGAATATTTACAAATTTACAGTGCTAATTTACAGATCATAAACCCTCTTGGCCAAATTTGAAACATTTCAGCGCAAATTTTAGAAATTCAAATTTTTAAAGAGAGGCACAAGTCCTAGAAGACTCTGCAAAACCACAATTTCGTAAGATAGCTTTGAGAAATTAGAAACAATGGGCTTTTTCAGATTTACGAAATCTGAGAGTCGGCTGGTCCAACTGAAGACTTCCCCAGATGCTCAAATCCTTAAAAAAAAATTTCCCTACACGCTTAGATCTAAACTTTAGATTGATAGAAATTTAAGAAAATAACATGAGATCCTTCAGAAAAATAGATAACTAGTCTTTCCATTAAATCAAAAATGTCATTTTATGAACCCAGAAAACTGCACAAGATACCTGTATGCAGATCAATCCATGAAGGCCATCAACCATAAAAATACCAAACAAAGTAGCAGAGTTTAGAAATAAATCACCACATAGATCTGGAAAAGGAACACCAAAGTTTGAAACCCTAAAGTCTTTATGCTTTATTCATCAAAAGGAATCACAAGAGCTTCCAAGAACAAGTGCACGATCCAAAGATCGGATGCAAATGTCACATCAAGACCTCTAATTTATAAGACAAAATCTCCAACAGTTAGTTCGGTTGATCCATGTCAAAATAATCTCGACCATCGGAAAGATTTGATCATCTTTTAATCTAGACCGTCGAAATTATAAATTTGAGGAAAAAATGAATTTATCATTTAAATCCATTTTAATTAACTCAAAAATAGTATTTTTGAGTTAATTACCTCAAATTTTTTACTTTGACTTAACCACCTAGGCCCAAGGATCCAAAATTTGTTGAAATTCTCAATATTCCCTTGGCCTGGGGCCTTTAAAAATTCATTTTTTAAGGACCAGCGAATTTTGCCTTTGAAGGATTTTATACTCACCTAGGACCTAAAATTGATTAAATTTCTGGCTTAAGATTTTTTAATTAACTTTACTAGAAATTTTTATTAATTGACTGAGAGGAGGTTTTAATTATTTTTTCCAACCCTCTTTACATAAGATAAATACATTTAGACACATGAAGGGGGAATACCCATTCGTATAGACCCTCAAATAGATACCCAATTCTGCGACTCAAAACATGATCTAGTAGACCAAGTAACTTGTAATAAAATAATCTAGCCAACTAGCTAGGATCATTCCCAAGCTACTTTTACAAGGACTCGATAGAAAACACTAGGACTCACTTAGCATGCTGATGACAAAATCCACCCTAGCCTTGGGGTGAGACTAGAGGGGAAAACTCTGTCGATAACTTGTGTCGAAAAACACAAGTAAATCAGTGAGACAAAAACCTCCTAGGATAGAAATCGTCACCAACATACTAGGCTTACCTAGGTTGTTACATACATGACGGTCTTACTTAGATCATTTACATCATAAACATGCAAAATGGGTTTACATTATTCATAAAACTGTCGACTGATAATGAAATCTGAATGGCGCGACCACGTCGAACATGATGAGTCCCATTTGAAAAAATGGGGGTGTACTGCTATGAGGTCGTTGACAAAGTGTGGTCAACAGACCCTAAGTCTAACTTAGGAAAATTAAATTATTAAAGGTAATTAATTTAAACATGTGATGAAATTGTCTTAAGTCACGCGGATCAAGCTTTCTTTTAATCTTAGCCATCGATTCAAGATCTAATCATGGCCATTGGTTTCCCAAGGAAAAAAGTATAAAGGAAATGCTTGGGGTCATTTGGAAGAGACACACACGGAGGCAGAGCACTGAGACTAAGCTGAAGTTCTAGGGCAGGGTTTGCCAAGAACTTTCAGAAGTGTTTCAGCTGCAGAGAGGTGTAGTTTAGGCAAAGGGGATGCTCTGATCCCAGTGCCTAAAATCAGCAAGAGGCGGAGAGTAGCTTCTAGAGACAGCACAGAGAAGCAGAGGCAGCAGCAGCAGAGAGGGCAGCAGCTGCGCAGCGCAGAGGCAGCTTCAGCTACGCAGGTGCTACGCAGTCCCTTCTGGGGCAGCGTTGGGCAACAAGGGACCCATTTGGGTTACGCAAAGACCCTCAGGGGCAGCGTAGGGTCTGCGTCACCCATTTTGGGGTTACGCATCCCTCTCCAGGCAGAGGTTGTCTAAGATGACGCAAGGGCTTCAGGGGCAGCGCTGGGGTTTCTAAGGCCAGAATTTGGCTTAGTCTTGTAAATCTCGTTTGAGGGTGTGGATCAGTCAACGTTTTGGCTTCAGAACACCAGGTTAGCTGCAGATCTATATTTTTCTCTATTGGGTTAACCAGTGAGGTGCCCAAATTTGTTGTATTCAGAAAACTACCTTAATAGTGAACACCCTCCAACAGCGAGAAGACCGGTTTTCCCACATTCGGTTTTTCTGGGGACTATTGTCCAAAAAATCTTGTGTCACTTTGTCTATGTGTACATGTACTTTTTTTTTTTTAGATCTGAATCGGTGAAAGTCTGTTATGTGTTTACTTCGATGTTAATCTAAAGATTTCAACATTAATAACTTGCTTAAGTAGGAGAAGTATAATCAGATCTAACAGTATATTTCTGCATAAGTAACATTCAGAAAATTTCACAACTATTAGGCCTTAAAATCAACAGGAAAACAAAATTTATTCTAAATGCAGCTAGTCTACCATGAAAATATCATATGATGTTAGTTCTAATGAGAAATCAGCATGTAATGTAGCATACCCTAACATGCACATTACATCGTACAAGCACTAAGTGTAATCATAGAGCCAATGCAACCACGACATAACCAGATCAATATAAAAAGATTTTGCCCAACGGTTACATATGCAACAAATCCAAGAGCAAGGACAGGAACTATCATATGGAGGGTCACCAAGGTAGGAGATGGGAAAATAGAATGCCCATAAATGGAGGATTACGAGAGAAGAGGGAACAAAGGTATGTAATCTACTCCGCGAGATCCTCTCTTCTAAACAAAGGATAGTATGTCAACAATCAGGTTCATAAGCTTTTTATGGATGGCAACCTCGGGCATATCACCTCCATCATGGTGTTTGTTATTTATGTCATGCTTTATGGCCATCATAGGGTCATGGTTGGTAGGAAAGGGAGATCAATGAGATAGAGAGACACACGCAGGTGGCCCATGATTATCATACTTAAGAGATATGGAAGATTCCTCATTATTAGTGATAATGTCAGAAAGGTTGAGGAAAGGGTCCACATGGGACTCTACTACAACCCTATGATTGTGAGGAAAAACAAGGGTCCTTTGGATATATTTTTCATCGGTGTCATAGATAGGATACTTGTCGAAAAGGACCTCCCATTTCCCTTCTTGAATAACTAATCGTTGATATCAATGCATGAAGGGGCTATGGGATTACCTTCTCCAAGGTCTTCAAAGGGTAGATCATCAGAGATAGTATCCTTGTAAAAGGTAGGGTTAACCTTAACTTCACTCTCTATAGACTCACCCTCCCTATCACATTAGTCTTTCATTAGTCCTTTGATTTTTCTTTTAGGACTTACCCTCTTTTCATCTTTTAAATATGGGAATACATTTGCAGAAAGCATAGGTATGTACAATATTACAATATTAAGCATAGTCGATTCAAAATTATGAATCCTATTATTATAATACCCTAACAGTGGCTTCACATGGGGATGGCATTGCCTTGTGAGATGTCAAGAACACCGTTGACTAGTAGCCTAATCCATTGGGCCAATCCCAAGTATGCACATGTTGTGTTGTATAATCTTTGTGACTGAAAATCTTGAATTGGAATCACACCCTTTTCTGCAAACTGAAATCTGATATGAAACTTAAAAGGTGTTGCAACCTTCTAACCAAACTACTGAATCATCAAGACTTTGGAGCTTTCTTTTCTCGGTTTTGAATCTTAATGAATTATTTCAACACTTGCTGAAAACTGAAATAAACTTACTGCTGAAAACTAACTTGAATCAAATTGAAATCCTACCTACTTACTCTAATCAGTTGTCCAACCGCTGGTTAGGTAAAATGAAACAACCAATGCAACCATTCAAGCATTATATACATTGATGTATTTTGTTGCATTTGCTTGTTTATGATCAAAACTGTAGTTCTGCAAACCATTAGAAACTTGTCAACAGATGTGAAGATAAAAAAAGATTTAATTTCCTTTGTTGACTCTAGAAACTGTACAAAAGGACCTTCCAAGGTATATGTAGAAATTATATGCACTAAGCATGCATATGTCCAAGATCCACCTGATCTCACACTATTTAACTTTATGCAAGACACTGAATCTATTCCACTTGTTAATCTTTTGCGGAAAAATTAATTGCACACACATGTGAAGCATACACAAAAATATTCAATCGCACATAACACAGTTTTTAACCGGGAAAGCCTGAAGCTAATAACCCCAACTATATATTATGTAACATGGAGATCATATGACAATCTCATACAAGCATACAAAGCTTATCACAAGCCCTCAGTATAGTACAATTGCCATACACTAATCAGGCCTAATCTTGCAAATCCATGCACCGATCTTTGTCACCTGCTAGCTTGCCTCCACTGTGCAATCTCTGCTGAAGAATAGCTCTGAATGCATTCGAATTACTCCATCCTTGACTGCGCAATCCTCATTGGCATCTCCACTGAGTGTGTGATGCAATAAATGCATCACTATAGTCACAACAGATAGTCTATCTTGCTCTTTCACCTATCTCTCCACTGGTCTCCACTAAAACTGCCATGCACTGTAGTTAACTGATGTATTCTTCAATTGATTAATGAGTTATTATTTATGAATTAATTAACTAATTAATTCACTCCACTCTCACTAGTGTATCAATCAGTTAGACTAGATACAACTAGCTCAACTTAGTTTAACTGAGTTAAACTAAATATAACTCCATAACTACTTCTTCCAACTATGTCATAACTCTGCCACTTGAGTTCTAACTGAGTCCTCCATGCATTAGCTCCAGTAAACCCTCACGAATAGCGTAATTCCTTCTGCCAGCTGTTGTGCCATATCTGTGCACTGAACTGAAGTGCTCCAAGAGAATAAGTTGTTTTTTAGAGTCTAATTATTATTAAGAGCTAATAATAATCGACATGCATCTATTTTTAGATTGACGATCCATAAATAGACTTCGCCCAATACTCTAAAAATAGAATTTCATCTATTTTTCCAACTTGACCAACCATCCACAAATAGCATCCTGCAACTTCTGAAATATGATCATCATGTCTAAAAATAGACATAGTCTAAAAATAGACTTGCGCCAAAAATAACCTGCGGGCCCACTTAGTGAAGGCGACTCTTTTCACTAAGCTCATCATCTTGTTGAATCTCAACAGTATATGTACAAATGTTCAACTAATCTAAGCAACTGTACATCTGTTCTGGATGGCCTCCTTGCCATGAAACTAAACTGTTATTTCCCTGCAAAATTAATTATTGATTTTTAAATAAGCTTTGTGATATCTGTCTGATGAAACCTTTATCATTTTGATTCTGAATCTCATAGTTAGTTAATGGAGAAAAGCTTTGAATGAAACTATTTTAAAAACACATCTGACTATTGGATCATGAAAAACTTGTAAGGATGGCTGCAACCTATTGGATATAGGATTCCATGGGACTTCATAAACTTCAACAAGCTGCTCATCCTTTTCTTTAGAGATATTATACCATATTTCCTTTAAAAGTTGAAATAATTCAAAACATAGTGGTATAGAACTTTCATGTGTCATGTGATCAGATGTTTCAATGGAATTTGATAACTGCATTTGTGAAATTGAGGAATCCTGATCAAGAGTTTTATTTTCTTCTTTATTGTCCATAACAATACCTAAAGAGGTGGCCTTTATAAGCTTAATGTTTTAACCTATTAGGGCTTTGTAGTTAGTTTTTGGCTATGTTCTATTAACAAGATAGGTTTCGGGATTTTGAGTAGAGGGGAAACTAAAAATGGAGGGAAGCGGAGCTACGGTTGGTGCCAAGGTCGGCGTTAGAGTTCATGGCTCTGGATTAGGGGTTTTTGAGGCGGCGGTTATCTGTTGCAGGGCCTCGCATTGCTCTCGCGGGCCCATTTTCATGTGCCCTATGGTGGCTCGATCCTTATCACCCGCACTTGCAGGCCACAGATTCATTTGTGCGGTGGATATCTTCTTCATTCGTTGGACGCGTGAACAGATCACTAGATTTGAACCGTTTCGAGGCAGACATGGTTTCCCAAATCACCATGGATCTACAGCGATATTGGAAGTAAGCCATGGGGGGCGGTCATTACTTGAACCAGTGGGCGACCTGCGGGCTATTAACCCATCTAGATACGATTTCTATGGTGCTCTGTGCTGGGGACTCCGACTGCTCGCGCCGGTTGGCACTCCATACCTGCCTGCTGAACCAAAGAACAAAAGGAGTTGTTGTTTTACCTCTGAAAACGCATATCGGAGCCGTGATTTCCCCACATCTAAGGATTCTTGGGTAAGATCTGTGTCTTTTCAAATCTTTATTAAGCTTACTACAGGCAAGATTATTATCATATGGATTCAAAGAACAGACTCCACAATATATTTGAAGAACAAAATCCAATCTGCTGCTGGTTACCCAACTCACTATCAGTACTTGATATTTGGGGGGAAAGAATTAGTAGATTCTTGCTTTCTAAATGACTATGCCATAACTTCTAGATCCTCTGTTTGCCTTAATTTACGACTGAGGGGAGGAAATTTGGGACAGAACAGAGCTTATGGAAACACCCTGGGGGCTAGTGCATCCAACACTGCCCACTCCAAAGGACCCACATACAGAAACGTCCTACAAGGGGAAAAAATAAAGCTGCTGCAGTGACTATGGCCCAGGCAAAAAACTCCCCTAAGCCATATATTGTAGAACAGCATAACTCTATGCCTGAAATAAATATTAACATTCCTGACATAGACCTGCATAGAACCATTTTTGAATCACAAGCTATAATATGCAAATTCAACTGCTTCTGGCCCAAACCTGTGGAGCTCTTCCAATGGATTTTTTCCAACTGGACCATGGATTGTGAAATCCACCTATGCTCAAAAGTTTTTTTCATTGTCAAGTTTTCATCAGCTGAGGACAGAGATACGATTATTAAGGAGGGGCCATGGTTCTGGGGATCTACTGGACTCTTCATCACACCATGGGTCCCGAAATTTGATGACAATACCATGGAGGTGACCAGAATGCCAGTTTGGGTCCGACTCCACAACCTCTCGCTTCACTTCTGGCAGGAAAGTGTTCTTGAAGGCATTGGTAACATCCTTGGCAGATATATCAAAACTGATATACAACGAATGGAGGAGTGCATCTACACTTTCGCACGAATCTGTGTGGAAGTGGATTTGAGCAAAGGACTACCAGAGTGCATTATGTTGAATAAAAAACAACAGAAATGGACACAACACTTAGATTATGAGAACACCGCCTTTCACTGCCGGATCTGCAAGAACATGGGTCATCTACAAAACACTTGCCCAGCAGCCACAAGAGATAACAGGAGAAAGAAGAAAATAGGCAAAGTTGCCAAAGGATGGCAATTTCCATCAGAAGAGCCCGAACAACAAAAGGAAGAGGAAGAACCCAACCCACAAGATAGTAAACAGACAAATATTGATTTAAGTGCACAAGAATAGGAAATGCAAGAACCCATTGATGCCACTACCATGACACAGCCGGATATGGATCCCGAGGCACCAGAAAATGGAGGAAATAAAAGACTACATACCTCAGACACATCAGACTCTGATAAGGACGTTGGAGCACATGCGGTAGAGAACCAGCTCGTCCTTATATTGACCACGCCAACACAAGGTGGTTGGCGGAAGGTTGAAAAGAAAAAAGGGAGGAAAGCCTAATTTCCTCTTCATTGTATTTTTATCTTGCGGCATACTTGCTTATCTTTGACACTACCAGCTAATGTAACATGTAATTTTGTTATTATTAATAAAATAACGAATATTTCCTTTGTGAAAAAATAACAATACCTAAAGACTATTGATTATTGATTGTTTTAAAGTTATCTCTAATGAACTGAAATGAGGCAAAACAAAGAGGTAGAGAACCTTCATTTATTTCCAAATTTTCTGCACTTTATTCTTCACTCTCATAACTGATATGTGTAGGTTGATTATTGTATTCAAAATGCTGAAACTGAATGTCCTCATTCTGCAAAATAGATACTGATTGATCTGTAAACTTAGCTTGAGTTTGAAGAACATAATTATCATCATACTGATCATAATCAGGAAAATCATTAAAAGGAGGAATGTCATAAAACATACACATTAGATCAGCTGATTGCTTCTCAATATATTGACCTGTAAATCCATTTTCTAAACTATGGTAATTATGATTAGTAGGAATTTTCTCATGGTTAGCAACCTCTTCTTTTCTTGTAATTAGTGGTTCATGTTGATTTTGAACAAAAAATCCATCTTTCATGGTGATTCTTCTCATCATTTCCTCTACTTTACTTACCAAAATGTCAAGTTTTACCTCTGCAATGTAATTCTTCTCTCCTTTTGCTTTCAAATTTTCCCTTCTAATTTGCAAATTAACTTCTACATCAACTGCAATGTTCTGCATTTGTTCAAGTGTTTTTGAATCTCTTTCTCTTAGCTAAAATTCTATTTCTGGATCAAAGGCACTTGTGTAATGCAATAGAGCTGAATCAAGAGGAGGTTTGATATTTGATGGCATTGAATAATAAACTTGATTGAATCTATCAGAAAACTGTTGTATTGTCTCATTTGGTTGCCTTTTCAACTGATTATATTCTTCAATGATCATAAAAAAATATTAACTTTGATTATCCATCTATTAAGAAATTTTTTGACAAACTGCTGGAAATTTGAGATGCTTGCAATAGGAAGATTCTTGAACCAAATTTTTACTCTACTTTGCAAAGAAAGAGAAAAAATCCTGATTCTAACATCATTTTCATTAATCTCAAATAGGTCCAGATAATTTTCAAAACCTTGAATATGTTTTTGGGCAGTGATGTTAGCATTATCTCCATAAAACTTAGGAAGATGTTTGAAATAATTATCAGGGAAATCATGGAGTATAGGAGGTAAGATGAGAGGCTTATATCTATCAGGAACTTTACAAGGTACAGGAATATGTACAGGGATTGTAAGATTGGTCTTAATTACTTGAGGCTTATCAATCAGAAGATGATCATTATAAGTTTTAGAGGAAAGCTGCTCAAATGGATAAGGAGATTTTACATTTACAATTTTCAAAGGAAAGCAACCAAATATTAGTCTAAGATCATTACTAAAATACAATATACATTGAAAATTTTTCTTGATAAGAAAGAACATAATGTCTTGGATTAAGATCTGAGTTGAAAACTTGATATTCCCATGATGTTCTTCTAAGTTCATTTCTCCAGTGGAGTCTTGATTTTGAAATTGATTTGGAGTTGGAGTCACTAGGTGGATGATTTTAACCCTTGTATATCTGATCACTGTCCCCCATCATAGATCAGATCTGATTCTTATATAATTTTTCTGAAGAAGTAGATTGATATGTTTCCCAGTGGAGTCGCCAATATGTTATCACTCAGTAATTTCTCAAGGTTAAAGAAAGAACTCACCGAGGTAACCACAAACCTACTTTTGAGATCATGATATAGCCTTCCTAATGCTCAGAGAGGGCTCTCTCTTTATGATTTAACTTTGTTGAGTTAATTTATTTTAGGCTAATTATGTAAGATTGATTGGGTTTTGATTTGGTTTCGTTTGGTGGTGGAATTACTGATTCAGATGGATAGATGAAAAATTGTTTTTCATTGGGCTATTGGAGTCAATGTATCAAGCAACATAGAAGAATCAAGTTCTAAATGGAAGTATTCACAGGGAAAGGTAGATGAGATGATTCAGATCTTTAGGCTAGATGATGAAATGGTTTCAATCAGGATGAGAGAGAAATTACGGATTCTAAAATCTGGATAATGAGAAAAATTATAGGGGTTAACCGAAACTAGGGAGAAATGAAGAATTCCCTAATCTGGATATCAGTAGAAAACATGAAAATGAATAACAGTCAAGACAGAGTGTATTTAAACAAGTTCTGAAATATAATTCCTATTATAACATTTAGATTCAGAAAACATTCAAGTATGTGAAAACTTCAAAAATTAACAATTTAACAATAAAAAGATACTTCATTGAAGTTGGCCCAACACATGAATCCTGTAATATAATGTCTTTATTGTTCAATCCAGTCTGTTGACTTGAAAATGGTACAATGAACCCTCTGATTCAGATCAATACAACTATAGAAATGTTTAGTAATCTACACACCACACTTAATACTTCGAATGACTGAAGTATTTATACAAAAATTAATACTAAATATCCTAAAACTGATTCAGGATTTATTTCTAGAAATAAAATATCTGGATACTAAAAGGTAGTGACACCTTCCAACTGATTGAAAGGTGTCCTTGTTTTATCTGATTTGCTGGCATTTGTTTGTTTCTCTCATGATAACTTGTCTTTCACGTTGTCTTCATCTGCATGCTCTTTGACTTGACTGCTCTTTTTACCTGCCACAGTAAACTTCATCTTTGAATAACTTTTACTGCTTACTCTGTCTCCCTGATTTCACTTTTACCTTTTACAGTAACAGTGAGTAAAAATGATTAAAATATGTCCTGAAGAGTTGCTTAGTATGAATCTTTCACTATTTGCTGCTGTATAAGTTTTTTATTCTCTGTTCAACCATCACTGTAATTTTTCTCCTTCTCTGCTTTATTGTTGGTTTCAACTTGATTTTCCTTTTGTGCATGACACTTCAGTTGAATGAAGCCTTAGAATAAAACTCCGAGAATCTGGAGCAAACCGGATTTGTGACTAGTATCAAAACAGTTTGTTCGGCTTTCTATTTTGATAATAACTTGCAAGAACAAAACAACAGTTAATAAAACACAGCTTTTACAGGGGGGTGATATGGCTTAAAGGAACAGAGAGGTCTGTGGACTGTGAAGGCTTATATTTTGGTGGAAAATGGCCTTCCAGGTCTTTTTCTATTGTAAATTCGCATTTTAAACAGAATAGGTTATGGACAAAACAACGGATTTTTAGATGGCGCAGTAGATTTATTGCATTAGATTACCACAAAGTGCAGGGTGCAGATAGGTTTTAACACAATGGCATCGGGGTTTTTCTCATTGGTTTATTGTCTTTAGCACAGAATGGAATGGTGGCTTATCGCAATGGACAAATGTTTTAACGCACTATGCAGGGGGCAAACCGGTGGTTTATCGCATGGGCCAACACTGGTTTGGCGGTTTCATATCAGAGGATGCGATAAGATATAGACTTGACACGTAGCAAGGAAGAGGGTTGCGAAACTGCCTATTTCACACTCCTCTGTAGTGTTAATCAGCGAGTGGTTGGGGAATGCGATATGGTATATGAGTCATTGGATCCAATGACAGAGATCGGATGGTCGAATGAGTTACAAGGGGTTCAAGAGGTGGGACTGGGTTACTAACTATGCGGAGGCTTGTGTTATATGTCGGAGGTTTTTAAACGTAAATAGGGTCGGGGTTTCAAATTATGAACGCGGAGGGATTAGATGTTTTAATATAGTGGGGGTTAATGAATACGGGGTTTTAATATTTTTAAGGAGTTAATATATATATGAAGAGTTGAAATGGTAGCAGGAATTTAAATAATATATAAACTATGGATAAAAATAATATATGGGGTTTGGGTATATAATTTATATGGGATTAATATAATATTAAACTTATGGGTTAATATGATGTTAAAGGGGTCTTTGGGAATATGAAAGCGGGTGTTAGAAATTCATTAGGGATGAGTTAAATAAATTGAAAGCAGGGTTAGTATTCTAAACTATGGGAAATGGGTTTTTAGCTAGGGAAAGGGGTTTAGGAAGGGGGGAAAAGGTTAGAATAAGGGGAAATGGGTATCAGTAAAAGGGAAAGGATTAAAATGAGGGGAAAGGGATAATTCACAAGGGGAAAGTGTGTTTTTAAAAGGATGTTAGTAATAAGAAATAAACCAACTGATGCTTTCCAATGACTTGCAAAAAAGTGTTTCTGCCCACCCTTCTTTATCCTAGCATTTTTATTCCTTTTCTTGGGTGCATTTAAGCTTGTTGACCCTTTATTTCTTTAAGTAAGAAAACTATCTACTTCTAATCTTATAACTTCCAACAGCTCAGATTAAACTAATGAGCTCGTTTATTTCTCTACCTAACTATTAATCTGCCAAGATTAAACAGTTTGGCTAGATCTTTATTCTCTATCTATCAGCATGAAATTTAAAACATGAATGAGTCAAGATCGAGTTGTTTGACCATCATGGATTGTGGCATTTTTGACAAGCTACACACAATCATATTTGCAAAAGTAAACTAATAGTAGTGGCATTTAAATGTGCAACACTTTCATGATTTTATTTTTATCTCTTTTTGTGGGGTTCATATCTTATATTCTTTTTGATCTTTTTCTTTCATTAGTCCTTTGATTGTTCTTTTAGGACTTACCCTCTTTTCAACTTTTAAATATGGGAATACATTCACAGAAAGCATAAGTATGTAAAATATTACAATATTGAGCATAGTCGATTCAAATTATGAATCCTATTATTATAGGACCCTAACAGGGTCTTCATCTTGGGCTTGGCCTCCCTATACGGGATCTGTTAATTTTAGCTAACAATGGTATGTTCTATTCTTAGCACAATTACTTCAATTTACTTTTAGTAGCCCACTGATAATTTCCAAATTAGTTTCCAATAGCAACCACATTAGCCATAAATCACATTGATAGTAATTGTAGATAGAACATGAACAGTGAAATGCAGAAGACAAGCTAAGACAAGAGAACATTAGATTTGGCGAATGCAAAGGAAAAACCCCAAGATGGGGAAAACCCCTTGATCAATTCTTCTTATTATTATATCAAATGTTCAACAGACAGACAGTATAAAAGTCAAAATTGGCTTGCCAATCACAATCAAAACAGCCCTCTCAAATCTGCAATCAACAGCGGTCAAATTGTGTCCTGACCAAAAAGTAAATGTTGGTCAATGCAGTAGCAAACAGTCCTCTATGCAGCACGATCAAGCCCATTCAAACACAACCTTCTTTGTTGGTCAAAGTCAACCCAACACAGTCATGAAAACAACGGTCAAAATTAGTCAAAATCTGCGATCATGCCTACGATCAACCATGAGATTGGTCTATGGTCAAAGTCAACATAATGCCTCCGTTCTTGTGCCAATAAATGCATCTTGCCAAAAATGAAATTCTGACCCAAAAATTACAGTCAAATGTGGTCAAAACACCTTGGTCAATGCTGGTAAAACTGGTAATGGACTCTGAAATTTCGGCCCTGTAATTCGTCCTACATTTCATCCTTTTGCAGCCACATGTGTGAGGAAAAGAGATGCCCAATAAGTTAAGTTGTACGAACCAATCAAATGAGGAGAGAGAACAATGTGTGATATGATGAAGTCAAATGAGGTTGGAGGTCAATCTTATTTATATACAAATCGTTGAGGGTGAAGTGACATGTCTCTTGGGCTTCATGAGCTTACATGATGATGTGGCCAACCTTGACAATTTGCACATGTGAGGGCATAAATTCAAAAACACGTTTATACTTATCCAAAGTTGATGATCTTTAGGTTGATTTTGGTCCTCTAGAAAACAGGAATTCAATGCAATAATCATCTCCATCAAACGAGTTGTCCAAAGTGGAATTTGGCCCTTGTTTCCAATGTTAACACTCCCTCTCAACTAGGGAGAATTCCACCTGTCAATCCATCATGCCATCATGTACCAATCTCATTTTAACTCTGTTGAACAATGATGTAATAATGAAGAAGAATTGATCGAGAGTGAGTCACAAGACCTTGCCACTCTCCATTAACAAAAGTCAGTCCAGGGGTAGAACCCCAATCGGATTTGATCCTGAATGATCAAGTTGTTGAACACCATGCATCCTAGACATAGGGAGTACTGCAGTACATGATGCATCCATCTGTAGTGCTATGGTCCCTATCCACTTTTCCCAACTCATTGGCCAGATAAGAGGTACTTCCCATAAGTCTTGGACTACATGGGTAAGATGTATGTTGGGGCATCAGTAGGAGAAAGTGAGCCATGCATCCTACTCATATGCCATAGGAGAAGGTGAACCACTCATCTTATGCATATATCATCAATCGTAGGAGAAGGTGATCCACTCACCCTACACACGTGTCATCAATCGTAGGGGAAGGTGAACCACTCACCCTACACACACGTCAACTATGATGGGGTATCACAAGGGAAGGTGAACCACTCACCCTGTACATAACGCGCCTATAGGGGAAGCTGAACCACTCACCCTATGGTCGCTCACAGCTCCAAGAAGTACCCCAAGCCTCTGATCACCCTAAGGTGAAATTTAGGTCGCCCCCCACAATCACATGGGGACTTTTCATGAAATATTTATTCAACAACAAGCTCCAAAAACTTATCCTATCATTACAGGGACCATATATGTTAACAAGGGTGAGACTGGAAGCCAGGTCCAAAGACGACACCTCCACTCCTATCAACAAGTCTGAGGTCCAACAATTAAGTAACTTCACAGAGCTGTTTCTAAGACCTGTGGTAAGGCCTCCCGATCGACCCTTCACGTCTGAGGTAATAAAGGTCCACCCTGGCAAGAGGGAGGTCAAAATCGCGGAAACAAGGTCCCCTTGACCCAATGTTTCTTGAAGTAAAATGACATCGGGTTTGTACTGGGAGTAGAGATTTTTAAATGCTATTTTTTTGGGTGCACTAGCCAGACCCCTACAATTGAAAGATAAAATAATCATTTTGTAACCAAGGGCTGGGATCTCGCTGCTCTAAGCACCCCTTTGAGGGAAAGTTGTCTACCATCCACAATATCCAAGATGGCTTTAAGTTTGGCTTTAGAAATATCTAACTTTCTCCCTCTTAACCTTTTGACTTTATCTGTGACAGGGCATCCTCCCAATCCACCATGGACTTCTTTCTCCATAATTTTTTTGTCACGGGGCCGAAGGTTATAAGGAGCAGGGTCAATAGAAAGCTTAGGGATAGTAGTAATAATGTTGTCCATGGCTAAAGACACATTGCTAACACAAAGGGATACAGTTTGATCACGCTTGGAGGGACCAGGCTTACTCATACAATTGAAAAAAAGATCGAAAGAGTTTAATACAGGAGAAGAGGGGCAAGGGCAGTACCTGCCAAATCTGAGGCTGGATCAGCAGGGGCCGTCCCTGTCTGCTCCTAAGTCTAGGCCGGATCCGTGTCCTGCATGTCATCCACAACAGTAATGTTCTCTTCCACCCTGTGTGTCACCTCCTCCTGTTGGGCGCTATTTCCCCTGTGTGCCATCTCCATCCGAACCTCCATCTCCTCTTCAATTGAGGGGGCTTCGAATCTGATATGTGGGCCATGAGTGGCCCCATTCTTATGTTTCCTGCTCTTTGAGAAGCCCAAGGGACAGTCCCGTGCCAAGTGTCCTAACTTGTGGCAGCGATGACATCTGAAAGGTAAATGCTCATAGTTGATCAGTTGCTCCATCGCATGACCTTCTGCATTGAGAATAATTTTTGGAATCAGCCCATCCCTCGGCGCCAGTTTAACCAGAATGAGAGCCGTATTCCTGGACCGGGTCTCCAGGAAGGACATGTCCGCCTCCAGGAAGGATCCCAGGCTATCCCCGATAGCCCAAAACACCGCCATAGTCCAAAAGTAGGGGGGAAGAGCTGGAAGCCGAAACCATACAGAGATTCCATCCACCCTTTCTCTATTAGCATCGAATAGTGGAGTCCATCTTTTAAAAAGAATGGGAGCAATGCCAAATCCCCATTGTCTTGAAAGAACCCATTCCAGCGTTGCAACGTTCTTAAAACTAACCATAAACCAACCCTTAGATGAAGTAATAACCTCCACATCTTTGTCTAGCGCCTCCACCCAACTACGATTAATCCATTTAGTAATGTATTCAGCCAAGAAAAACTTACCTCTGGCTCTGCCAACTAAAATTGACTCTGATGCAGCCATCACGCGGTCAAAATGTAAGTCCACACCAAAAACCAGGTTTGGGCACTCCTGGCTTCCTTAATAACCTTTCCTTTTTTTCTCTTAAGTCCCGATTGATCGTCTGTTCTCACAGAGAATTTTGAAGATTTGGTATGTGCCACCGAAGCCTCCTTCTGCTTTGATCCTCCCGACGAATTCTTCTTTCTCCCCTGAGAAGGGGTCTCCCCTTCTCGCTGAAAGAGTGGAGCCAGAAAACCCCTTGTCTACCACCCAACACCATCCGGCCACTGCCCTTGACTTTGGAGACCCACGAAAAACCTTTCTCGGCTACTACCCTCCTCCGCCTGAATGGGGAAGCTGCCACAAAAACCTTCATTCGTGTTGTTAGCAAAGAAGTCCTTTGTGCCCGAATCCAAGTCCGCCCTCCCCGCAAGGTCATTTACAGAAAGGCCCCCCAAAGGAGCCACGTCCTTCCCGACTGATTGAAGAAACAGAGGTGAGTGTTCCTGCCAGTGAGAAACACCATCTTTTATCTCTCGAAACAAATGGACCCCGACCTCTGAAGCTTGACCTAACCCCACAGACAATACTCCCCCCACTCCCAACACGACATCCTCCAACCCTCCGGATTTGAACAAAGGCCTAGGCGACCGGTTCTTCTTACCTTTACCAGACGATGGGACAAGAACGCAGCAGTCCACAACCAACTCTTTTGTGACTGGGAGGGCAACCGCCTTAGGACTAACAGACACCCTTGGCACGAGGATTTGTTTGATCTCACCACCCAGGGAAGCCAGACCGTCCACCGGGTTCCACCTAAGCTTATCTAAGCCCCCCTTATATGAATGAGACCAAACCGGAAGGGAGACTCGATCTAAATTCTGCTTAATGGGTTCCATGCCCCAAATAGAAAGAATGCCTTCCGCCACGGGTTCCATGTCAACAAACTCCCTGTCATTTCCCATGCGGCCGTGAAAACAGGACCGATAGGGCAAACCCACAAAAAACAATAGTGACCAGAGGGCAGACCACAAACCAGCGGTTCCACTGGGTCGTGCCCTAAAAATCCACCCTGGGGAAAACAGCGGCCTTTGGGGAAACCCCCGAACCAAAACAAACGAGACACCACACCGGGAAAAAAACAAACACTCCCCAACAGTAACCAACAAGGTAACTGGAAGCAATAGAAATAGTGTACCCTAAACCAACCTCCAATGAAACTGACAAAAAACCAAACAGCGACACTCTGACCCGAAAAAATAGCGCACAGGGGAAGATAAGTCTGACTTACCCGCAATAAACCAAGAGTTGTTAGGGCAGAGCAGTAAAAAATGAAGCCCGAGCATGTGAATTCACACCCGCGGAAAAAACAAGTTGTAACGGCACATCGTAGCCGTATAGGAGATAGGCACCGGAGAAAACTTACAGACCATCCATGAAAACAGGACTCCCAGCTCTTGAAACGTGAGAAACCCGGTAAAACAGTCCAAAGTAAGGTTAAAACTCCGCGAGCATAACAGGTAGTTGGTAACACAAACCCGTTGATTGCCCAGTGGTGTCCCACCCCCCCTGCCACCTGAGTCTGGCCCGCTAAGCCTTCCATGAATGTCCCCATGCAGCCCGCCATGTGTAGTAGCATCATCTCACCACATATTCCACCACTAAGGAGACAGCAAGTTTGCGTCGAGGATAGTGCCGACTGTCGGTTGTGGGAAGTCCGCCATGAAGAACACAGGTCGCCAAGGTTCAGATGCCTAGGGTTTCAGAGCTGAGACCAATTCAGGTACGAGTTATCTTAGGTGATTGGGTTCACTATATGATTTAACAGTTTATCTTGAGAATTTATATAGATTTACAAGTACACTAGCCCTTGGGCTCCAAGTTCACAGACTAGTCGACCTTGTTTTGGCTTTAAGATTTCATTGTGGTGAATTATTTTGCAGGAGGGTTTGGCTGGTCTATCTTTCAAATTTATTCATCCATGTAATTTATCTAAAAAAAATTCAAAGCTTATAGTTGATCTTGGGCTACAAAGAATTTATTTCCTAATGAGAGCTAATAATTTTAATTTGTACATATTGTAAATATTTGTAAATTATTTTCTAACCCTTGTTTTAATTTTGTAGCACTTGGGGTTTTTGGGGTTTTGAATATTTTGTATATATTTGGGGTTTGGAATTCTTTCATTCATTTTTTGCAGGCGATTCTCTCAAGCCATCAAGGAGGTTGAATTTTTTTTAAGAGGATCAAGCCCTAAGACTAGGGTTTGAAGGGTTTCACTCCTTCAAATGAGACATTTGGCCTAATTGAGCATTTTCGCTGGGGTTTTGAGGCTGATCTAAGCCTAGGAAGGAAAGATCTAGCCTCTGGCCACCCTCCAAGCTCAATGTCCAGCAAGGAAAGGAAGACATTGGCCCTACAGAAGCAACTTTTGGCAATTTTGTGGTAAATTTTTGTGTTTGCAAGGGTTTCAAATTTTTTTAGGGCCTCTAAGGCCTAGCTGTCTCCTCCACCATCCTTGTCGTGGTCCCTCTTTCCCTCTCCAGGCTAGCCGCTAGCCCTTCTAGGCTTGTCGTGAGCCTTAGAGGCTCCTTTCAGTGAGTCGCAGACCTCTAGGGGCCTTGATCCCCAGTCGCATTCCTCTTTGGGGCCTCCTTTGCCCTTGTTGTGGCATTTTAAGGCCTTTTCCCTTGGCCGAGCCCCTTTGGGGCCTCCTCTCGCTGGTCGCAACCCTTTAAGGGCCTGTCGTGAGCCTTAGAAGACTCTTTCTCCCTGGTCGCAGCCCTAAAAGGGTTTCCCTTCCTTGGCCGCAAGCCTTTTAGGCCTTTTACTCCCTAGTCGTGGCCTTCTTAGGACCTCCTCCCTTCATCACTGCCCTCATTTGGCCTTTCTAGATCTATCGTTGGCCTATTTTCCTTCCTTTTATCCCTCATTCATCCATTCTTCAATCAATGAGTTGGTTTGCATTATTATTTTATCTCTAACAATTGATTTTGTAGTGATTTTGGAGTTAATTTGGTGGTTGCATGTGGTCAAGTGCATTAGAAGAATCTCTAGTCATCTACAAGGCCATTAGGCTTCTTGGTTTTCCCTCGAAACCCTCTTTGTCATCGCTATTTTCACTTATAATTTTGAAGCATTTTATGACAGCAGTGTATTCAAAGCATCAACACATGTAAAATAGTCCTAAATTCACTAATTACTCACCTAAGGCATTAAGAATTAACCTTGAGGTCAAACTGATTGCATATAAGCAGTGTTATCGGATCTGAACTAGTTCTGAAAAACCAGCCGGTCCGACCGGTTTGGAGGCAAAACCGGTACGAACCAGCCCTCCAAACCAGAAATGACCGGTTCGGTACCAAACCGGTCGGTTTCCGTACGGAACCGGTTGGTTCAGTACCGATTCCACATGGGCCCACGGCCACGCGGCCAAGGCATTGAAATACATTTTTTATTTATTCATTTATTTATTATTTTTATTTTTATTTTATTTTTTCCCCTACCTAATGTCTCTCTGAATTCTCTCTCTGTTTTATTTTCAAATAATTTAATAACAGATTTCATACAAGGTGTTTATGAAAATATCCAAACAAAAAATTCAAAACTGGGTACATATTCAAGAGGGATATTACATTTTGACCAAAGCAAGGGTTTAGTGCCTCTTCCCACCTAAGGAAGCCTCAAATTACTGCAAATTGTTTTTTAATTGTTGAAAATGACGATAGCTTGCAAACCTTCAAAGAAATTGAGTTGCAAACACATCCAACCTTTATTCATTTGTAAATAATGTCGAAGGAGAGGCCAATGTTTATTCCTTTATATTTGATCCAGGTGGCTCCAGATACACACAAGACAAATAGGGCTTATGAAAGCTCAAAAATCAAAGTGTGTGGATTTCCTTCGAACCATGACCAGAGCGTAGATCTCGTTGTCTTGATCGCAACGATGCTAATGGTTCGTCAAACCGAGTTAGAGCAAATCTCCAATCTAGCTTCAGGCACGAAGATGCAGGCAAATCTCTCCACGCATTTTCGATTCGCCAATTTATTGTCACCAGAGCCGCCATGCTGTTGAGGAATGTATGCAGAGCATACGTATTTCCGTATTAGCAAACGCCGACAACTGGGCGTAAGCATTTCCAATAGAGGTAAATCGTTCTCCGATAATTAATCTCCAGCTCGGTTTGTGTATGTCCGCAATTACACAACTGGAAAATGTGATGTGACAACAGTAAAATAGGGGTCAATTGAGCAGATTAATGGTCGTTGCATGCAACAATTGTTGAATCGGTATCGGTGATTAAAAGCAGCATGGATACCAGTTACTAGTCCAACTCAGTGAAGAACGCGGATGAGAGACAGAGAGATTAAAATAGGCCAAGGAACAGTTCACCCGTTGTGAGCCAGAAAGAAGGAGGAGATAATTTTATGGCTTTGTGAAAAAAAAAAAAAAAAATGCCGCTGCTTTTTCTATCGATATAATTTTCTTTCTTTTCTGTGGCAAATTCGTTGGTTTTCTTGGCATCCTTCAAAGTAAGACTCGTCTCTTAATCTATCCACAGTCCTCCTTTTATATCTCGAACCTGTGATCTCAGACTTAGTAACTCGGACTTGAAGTTAGTCTAACTGTGGAGACATTTGGAAAGATTAAAACAGATTCGTGGGGCTGTCGTGATACTCTTTTCAGACCTGTGATTACATTGACCTGTTTCCACTTGTGACATCAACCGCAAATAAGGATTTTTGACAGAGGTAAATATTGCGGATGGAGTGTAAAACTCAGGAATAAACAAAATATATATATATATATATATATATATATATATATATATATATATTCCTGAGCAGCATGGAGATTAAAAGGGTGGTTGCTGTCAACATGTATCTATCTTGGGAACAGATCCACACCAGCAAAATCGTGGAGTCAAGAAACCAACAGAGGCACGTCAAGTCAATTGCCAGATAGAAGACTGAGCTCACGGTCTACGAGCGGCACGTGGATTGATATTGCAGAATATATCTTCCGCTAATGGCGACTGCTAAAACATCAGGTTCTACACTTTGCTCGTTACTGTCCACTCATATTTTAAAACACTGTTATCGGTTATATTGTTATATATCAGTTATATTTCGATTTCTGAAGCTGTCATAAGGAGTATTCTTGAAATCTGTTGGTACATGTAATCCATTGAGAACGTTGCCTAGAAAATAGAATCTATAAAGGGTACCCACAACAGTTTTTCATCTCACTGAGAAATTTAACAGCTCAGAAATGCAATACTGAGTTGAAACAACTCAGAATTGCACGTGCAACATCGTGCAAGCAATCTGTTTGCTAAAACACTTCACTGGGAAATATAGAAAACTCAGAAAAACAGTGATCTTTTCATTGGTTGAACCATGGAGGGATTCCTAAACAGATTGATGAAAATAAAAATAGAAGTTGGTTCCTTAAACCACCATGCATCAGAAGACCAGAAAACAAAGCCAAACAGCAGACCCTTTTCAAGAGGAATTTATGCCATCCTTCAAAAAGGACAGCCAAAAAAATTGCAGGAAGAATTGGGGGTTGGTCACAAAATTTTTGCACTTGGGACAGATCTGAAACACATGAAGATGTCATGGAGAGTTTTGTCCAAACTAGAAGAGTTTAATGAACTCTTGTCCATAATAAACCAAGCAGAAGGGAAGAAACTGATTTGGGCTCTAAAACTAGCTATGCTTGCTCTTATACAGCCCAAATTCTTGGAGGAACCTTGTGAAGGGGTCACACTTCCAGTTACAGCTTGTCTCTGTAACATCATGAAGTTGACCGCACCTATAGCTCCATACAATGATGATGTTATAAGAAGGATTATAAGGTTGATTGAAGAGACTTTTCAGGATTTGGACAACAGCGCAGGCTCTACCTTCGGGAAGAAGCTTGAGATTATATGGAGTATGGCCACATTCAAGACTTATGTCATCATGTTTGACCTTGAATGTGATGACTTGATCCTGCAAATGTTCCAATGCTTCTTCAACATTAGGAGACATCATCGTGATACTGTCATAGCACACATACAATCCATCTTGTCGTCATGTATGAGATACCATGAGACCATTGGCCGAGAGTTGCAGGCCCGGTTGTTGAGCATTTGGAGGAGAGAGCAGATGGTCTCACCTGCTGCTTATAAGCTAGCCCAAGGGCTGGTTGAGCAGAATATCGAGCTATTCAGGAGACAGTTGACGAGGGAGGAGTTGCTCCAGTTTGGTGGATCTGGCAGCAGAAATGAGCTGAGGAGGAAGGGACTTTGCTTCATCTGCAAAGAACCTTGGGGACCTGATCACTCATGCTTGAGTGATGCAGATGATGTGGCGGAGACAGGACAGGAGGGCATTCCTTCCGTATGCCAGAGTGAGGACTCTTCTTCAAGTGAGTCCATGGGATCAGATGATGATGCTCCTGGAGAGCGAGAGCAGTCATGCAGAGATGATGATAGTAGACCAGAGCTGTGTTCCAATGTGCAGGATGAGTAGTCACGAGACTCTACGGGAGATACTCTGGGTGATGAGTCCCTTGTGACGATTCAACCAGAGCAGCATATGATGGAGCCTGAGTTAGCAGAGGAGGATACTATTCACATCAGGCATGATATTCCTTTGGGGGAGAGCCAGATGGGTGCCCACATTGAGCCGATGAGGGATATGCGGCTAACATTGGGGTCAGCCATTGAGGTGGAGCAGTCAGATGCATTGACATCGAGTGCGATGATGGCAGTTGCAGATCCATATCCTCTGGAGTTGTTGGAGGTTGATGGGATCATTTTGCAGGGGGCTAGTAGACAGCAGGAGTATGACATTCCTGATCAAGAGTGGGAGGAGTTGATGGAGACGGTGGAGCATCCATCTGTGGGTCGACACAAGGATGAGGTGCAGATAGATGTACACGCAGTCAGCAGAGCTGCAGTATTTTCAGTGAGTAGCACTCTCCAGGAGTACATCGATGGGGCTTGCAGGATATCTTACCCACTTTGGCCCATTATAGAGAGAGGGGCTTTCTTCTATAGGTAGCTTCCATTGGCAGACAGGGCAGAGCAGTGGGAGTTGATTACAGGCTAGTGGCAACACTCTGGGCATGTTCCATGTGCAGTTGTTGCTACATTGGATTCTTATTCCAGGATGGACTGGCGGGAGATCATGAGTTGGTACCCTCTTGATGGTACGGCATTCTTCGTAGGGAGCACAGCCGAGCGGGGGCCCTCAGACATAGTAGATGTTACGGATTCCAGTTGGCAGGAGGGCACAGGTCATTGTTTCTTCAACACTCCATCCCGATTTCAGGAGAGCAGGATCAGCGTGGGATTGATTCAGGACTTGGATTAGAGAGAGGTGATGCGTTGGTACACAGTTGATGGGACAACTTACACAGTCACAGATACAGTGCAGCAGGAGTCATGGTCTTCACCTCTTAGAGCATCAGTCATAGCCAGAGGCAGTGCGCAGTCCGAGCCGTGGGACTTGGGCAATGATTGGCCAGGATGGCGATGGGATCCGGGAGGATTGTTTGTTGACTGGGACAGAGAGAGATTAGTTTGGGATCCCAGCATTAAGGGATCTATTCTGAGAGGTTTGACACAGGTGCATAGCAGCACCCAGAGGTTGGTATGGGATCCAGGAATTGGGTTTGAGATGCGGCGGGCCAACAGAGTGGCCCACATATTTTGATTGCTTGAGGGCAAGCAATCTTGGGGCGGAAGGTCTGTAATATCCCCATTTTTGGTGACACCTACGAAACGGCCAGGTTGGTGTTCCAAAGTTAGGAGCAGACAGGTCACAGGTATAGATTGGTGTTATCAGCGGGCTCAGGAGATTTTCGGAGGAGTTTTGAGAAGTTTTCATGGTGTCCGGAGGCATTCGCTTGATATACTCCATCATCCGAGCAGTTTGGCTTTCGTTCCTATGCATTCCGATAACTTTTGGAAATTTGAGTTATTTATGGGCTTAACTCAACTGATTATGCTCAAGGTGGCATTCCGGGAGGAATACATGATGGAACACCTTAGTGTAATAGCTCATTGGAACCGGGACGAGAATACCTACATGGTGGGACAATTAGACACAGATTTTAGTGACCGGAGGAGGTGTGGTAGCCGATTTACCCTTTTCTGCATTAAAAAGGAATATTTTAATAAAAGGGAAAAGTGCTCCATGAATTAAATAATAATAAAATAATTCTCTAGAAGGCTCCAAGGGATCTATAAAAGAAAGGGAGGAGGCCATTGGGAGATATCTTTGGAGTAGATCATTTTCTTGTGTATGGGAGGTTTGAGGACGTGGTTCTCTACTTCATGTCGTAGCCCCAGGACGGAAACCCTCGGGTGATTTGTGAGTATTGGACGAAAACCCAATACTCTTGAGGAGGTTTCACTCAGAGATCTCACAGAGCTTCAGTGATATTGGAGTGAGGATCATTCAGATCTTCAACGGGAGCTTCAATGGATTCAGTGGTAGCTGTTGCCGGAGGGAGAGTGCAACAGTTCAGTTTTAGAGGCCAGCGCAGTGCAGCAGTTGTAGCAGATTTTCTTGAGGCCAGTTGTATTTCACTTATCTCAGCTATCTTTCATTTCAGCTTGTAACCCCAATGATAATATAATAACGCTGAGTTATATTCCTGCATTATGGTGTTATGGATTTGCATGTACTTGTATGTTTAATTTTACATGGCAATCTTCTGTAAGTAAATGTTGATTTTGCGACATTTTGTGGAGTTTATTTATTTATCTGCATTTTTAGTAAAAATATCCCATCCGGGATATTACAGGCTTCACCAGCGCTGCACCGGATCAGTCGGGGACTAGCATAGTGAGGTATATCTCACATTACTTCTGTTGCCGAGATTTTCTCTGAAGGGTGAGCCAGATATTGGCACCTTAGTTGTACTCAAGATTCTGCTGCTTAATAATACAAAACCCTCACATCTGTTGCACCGATTTTTCCAAGTTGGATTTTTCGGAGGACTTAGTCCAAAAATAACTGTGTCAAATGTGGATGTTTTTCATTGTATTTTGTTCAGTTTGTTTCAGCACTTAGATTTATTCTGCAGCATTATTTGTGTAGACTACTTCAGTAATTACTTCGATATTTCACTATAATGAAATAATTATGAAAAATAATAGGAGAAGTAATTCAGACTTGTTGCAGTGGGAAACCAGATTTAGGATTTTTCACAAATCACTCTTTCCGGCACTTAATGCAGCGGCCTACACCATCTTGACACCGAGGCCCAGAGACGTATTCCCTCCTAGACGAACTCCGTTACCAATCTTGTGTTGCGAATGCTTGTTATGTTCGTCTTCTTTACAGCATGCAGATGTTCATTTATGTTCATTAACGCTTTGATTAAATGCAATTCTAACACATCAGCCGAAGTAAAAGATCTTGGTTTAAAGGGTAGCGAAATTTACCCAGATCAATATTACTCATCTTGTTATAGTTTTGTCTTCGATTTCTTGTCCATTATTCTTATAAGCAGATTGATTATTTTGACCTGCTTGCTTGAATTGACAAAATGTTGTGAAGAAATTTGGTTATCGAAGATTAAATGATGAGGAAACAGTGCTAACAAATCTCTTACACTGGATTGATTAGCTTACCATGTAGGTTTGAAGTCTTTGATTGGGAAAAGATTTGAATCCATTCACCTCTGGATTTTGGATACCTCTACCTTTATTTCTTGGATAGAGTATTTGTTTCTCATGCTGAATTGAAATCCTTTATGCATCCAATGACATTTCAAATCTTGACTGACAAGAACAATTTAGATGGTGTGTGAGGGTTTCTATGATAGTTTGCAAGAAAAAGTCAAGGAAGGAGAATTTTACATTCATAAGTTATTGACCAGTCCTGATAATTTCTTTGATGATATACCAAAGCTTTGTTTAACTCGTATTGCTGTGCAAGTATGAATGGATTTATAAGATTTCATGCATATGTATGGTTATCGAATCTAAGTTCTTCTCCATTCATATGGATGTTTTCAAGCTTTGTTTTGAAAGTTGATCTATGTGCTTGTCCATTTGCCAAATATAAGCACATACTCCTACAAAATAAAGCTTGAAGGGAAATTACTTATGCATACATTTGTTTTCATTGAATGGAAATTTAAAGTGGGTCAATTCCCTCTCCTTGCACCTTCAACAAACTAATTGCCATGATTAATATGGATGTACATGAATATATCTGGCTTTTCTTTAAAATATGAATATTTTATGTGTTTTTGGTAAACCGGTTTTTTTTCCCGGTTCTGGTCCGATTCTGACTGGTTCCTGGGCCACAAGGATTTCCGGTTCGGTTCCGATAACATTGCATATAAGTGAAATTTAGAGGACTGTTGGGTATATTCCAGATCTCACATGTTTGTTACAGCCATATAAAATCACCTACAGCAGTGATAAAATAACATAACAGTGACATAATAATTAATTTGCAAGCACATTTCATCATTGGTAAATCATTGACATTAGTTGGGCTTGCATTGTTTGGCATATCTTGTCATTTCTTGAAGGCTGTCATTAAATTTTGAGGTCTGATATATACTGCATAAAGTCTGACATAAACATAACAGTGGTGTCAAAAGTGTTTGACAGTCATCTAATTTCACTTGGCATCCATTCCTTGCTTCCTTGTGCATCTTGAATAAGTGTTGTCTAATAAAATTTGGGGTTTTCCTAACTGCTGCAATCATTTGTATCTTGGCTACCATCTCTTACATCTCACTGCATTTTGCATCTCTTGCATGAACATATCATTGTTTGCAGTCTCATTAACAAACATAAGTGCTCTAAAAGGCTAGTTGAATTGGTGATTATTGGCTTGTTGCTCTAAGGAATAATATTGTGGATTAATGCTCTCTTTCTCTCATTGATAGCCAGCATCATTGTGACATTGATTTTAAGGAATATCTCTACTTGTCATCGACATCACAATAAGTGGATAATTGAAATTGGTTATATTGTTTCTTCTAGTCATATGGAATAAGCATTTCTTGTGGAAATATCTTTTGTGACAAGTGTAACTAATACTGTGTATTGCAAGTGAGCTTCATATCTAAGTTTACATTTTTGCTAATCAAGTCACTCTTAAAAGAAATTAATTGATAATCATAATCGTGATAAGAGTAATCTTGAGGTAATCAAAATAATTGTTAATTGTGTTTAAGCTCTCTCTCTCTTTTGTATCTAATTCACACGTTGGCATCCTATTGATAATTGGCATTCTAGCATTGTTAAAAGAAGCATTGAATTTGTTTATTTCATGAGCAATTGTCTATGGGTATTCATGGCGCCTTCTATCTTGTTTCATTGAGCACTTTTCTTTTGGTGAGGATTGTCATTATACATTGTTAAGTACTTCATAAGTGCATTGTTTAAGACATTTGACAATCTCAATAATCTCTCATCTCGCATTTGCATTGTAGGATTAGCCTTGCACTAATTAATTTACCTCCAAGCATAAGCTTCGTTGATAGTGTAATATTCCAAATTGGCAGTCAGCTAATTGGAATTTTAATTTTGTCAAACTTTGCCTTTTCTAATGTTAACAGAAAATAAAGTGGGTAAGGGTGACCCACAAATAAACTTTATGATCATATCACTTTCCTAAATTCACTAAGACAAAAATTAGAGTTGGAGTGGGGCCCATGAGGCAAGCCACAAGTAGGAGACAACATCCTAGTGGCAGCACAGGAGAGGCAGCAGCGTAGGCAACGCAGTGACAACGTGGGGGCAACAGCGGCGCAGTGGCTGCGCAATGATTGGTTAGCAGAGGTGGCAGCGCAGTCTAGTGGGGCCCAAGGGAACGTTGGGGCTCAGCTAGGTAAAAGAGGATGAGAGCAGCACATTCCTCATTCATTCATCCACTAATTTTTCTATCTGATAGACTGAAAGCACGCTTGAGTTGTTTAGCAGAGTCTACAGTGTTGTTTAGCACAGAGATTTCTGAGCGGAGATCTCAACCTCATTCTCGGGGGACTTCGAGTGCCCGCTCAGGAGAGGAGTCACATCCAGTTTTGAGGGAGAAGTCACAGCTACACATTCAGGCATACACAGTCCCTCTAGGACAGCGCAGAGGCCATGCAGGTACAGGATAAATACGCAGTCCAGTGAGGAGCAGCACTTGGGAGAGAAAGAGAGGGAGCAGATTGCAGCCGAGAGATTGATGAGGGAGTCAGCCACTCCCTAGCAAAGTTCTTGGGCGGATTTTCAGTAGCTTCTTCTAGTAGTTTAGCCAGAAAACCATAGAGCCTGTAATATTCCCTTTTTTTGGTGTCACCTACGAAACGGTTAGGTTGGACTTCCAGAGTTAGGAGGAGACAGGTCCAGGTACAGGTTGGTGTAATCAGCGAGCTTAGGGGCTTTTTGGAGGAGTTTTGAGGAGTTTCTATGAGGGCCGATGGCATTCGCTCGATGTATTCCATCATCCGAGCAGCTTGCCTTTCGTTTCGGTGCATTCCGACAACTTTCGGAAAATTGAGTTATTTTTTGGCTTAACTCAATTAATTGTGCTCAAGGTGGCATTCTGAGAGGAATACATGATAGAACACCTTAGTGTGATAGCTCATTAGAACCGGGACGAGGATGCCTACATGATGGGATGGTTGGATATGAGTTTCAGTGACCGGAGGAGACGTGGTAGCCGATTTACTATTTTCTGCATTAAAAAGGAATATTTTAATAAGAGGGAAAAGTGCTCCATGAATAAAATAAGGCTCTAAAAGGATCCAAGAGATCTATAAAAGAAAGGGTGGAGGCCACAGAGGGACATCTTGGATTAGATCATTTTCTTGTGTATGAGAGTTTTGAGAACATGGTTCTCTACTTCAGCAGTAGCCCCAGGACGGAAACCCTCGGGTGATTTGTGAGTGTTGGACGGAAACCCAATTCTCTTTGAGGAGACTTCATTCAGAAGTTTCACAGAGCTTCGGAGATATTGGAGTGAGGATCATTCAGATCTTCAACGGGTGCTTCAGTGGATTCAGTGGTAGTTGTTGCCGGAGGGAGAGTGCAGCAGCTCAGTTTTGGAGGCCAGCGCAATGCAGCAATGCAACAGATTTTCTTGAGCCCAGTTGTATTTCGGTTATCTCAGCTATCTTTCATTTCAGCTTGTAACCCCAGTGATATTATAATAAAGCTGAGTTATTTTCCTGCATTATGGTGTTATGGATTTGCATGTACTTGTATGTTTAATTTTACATGGCAATCTTTTGTTAAGTAAATGCTGATTTTACAGCATAATGTGGAGTTCAGTTTTTTTCAGTACTTTTAGTTAAAATATCCCATCCGGGATATTACAATGGTATCAGAGCATCGAGCTTGGCTCAGCCTATGTGTTTTCAATCTTCGATTGAGGTTGTTCGAGGGTTTCGAAGGTGCAAAAATTCCATTTGTGGGAAAAGCCCAAAATTGTCACATCTTTATTAAAAGATCGACAAAATAGCTATTATTCTGGATAAGGTTTGAATCATTGGGAAATCAAAAACTGAAATTTCCAGAGCCAAATTTGTATTTCAAGATGGCGAGGCCGAGTTACTGAAGTTGAGACGTCTGCATGGGTTCTCTGTAGCCTAAGGATAATTAAAATAAGACTTCCGCCAGATCAAATGTCAAGCCGGTTGAGCCGACTTGGTGGGGTTGACAATTTATTTTAGCTCGTCTATGTCGATGTGTTATGAGAATTGGTGTGCCTAAGTTGTTGTGCCGGGGGTGATTGACCAAAGGCGTAGTGTGTAGGTCATCAGTAGACTGTCTCGGGTATTGGGTTTAATAAAGCTTGCCAACCGAACCACTTAACCTAGAAAGGCCGAGTTCAGGGGATATTTGGCGAAAGAGAGGTCACTATAGTTGATGTCGAGTTTGCAATTTTTATTGGGGTCGATCCACGTGAGCACCTGCGCAGAGGATGTGTGAGTGATCATCGCGCTAACTAATTTGGTCAGAGTGACAGCTCCAATTATCAGAACGTAAAGGCTGATGCGATTGGGAGTCGAATCAATAGCTCGGGCCACACTTCCAGACCGTGACTAATGTCATTGAAGTAGTTACGGTAGTCAAGGCACGTTTGCGTTGACTGGTGCGAAGACTGGATCGTTGGCCAATTTAAGTTGCAGTGCAGTCCTGGTCGTATTGCAAAAATCACAGATAGATAATGATCAAAGAAGTCGTCATGTTCTAATTGTATTGTGAGCAGCAATCATTAGAGAAATCACGTGATCTAGTCAAGTATTTTCTCGAGCTCTCTGGTTGAGACATTTGCAAACAATTAGTTCTTATGATGATGCTTCTGGTGAGTGCAACCGTAAATATAAGTATCAAGCGATGACGTCTTGGATGGAATCGTTGTTACTAGAGGAAACTTGAATGCTGAGATCGTGCCAGAATTAGAGGCAGAGCCCAGCCTTAATTGCGACATCTCTAAGAAGGCCGAGAGGTGCGATTGAGAAATGATTGCTCAGAGCTGTTCGATTTGTTGTGTTAAAATATGGCTGTGCAAGTGGCAACTTAATATGGCGCTTCATGTTTTGAACTGTGATTAATATGATAGTTTGAAGCGCATAGCTTTGATAGAATACACTTGGGAGCTAGTTTGCATAGAGATGTTAAAACAAAGGAATCAAGTGCACCAGAACAGATTGATCATTGCGGCTTGCTGGGAGTTTTTCGAGGCTTGAAGTGGTGTATAAACATCAAAACAGAGACCATTGCTGAGTTGGATCGCTAAGAATTAAAAATAAGGCAAGCGCTCTTCTATATTGCGGTAGCTTCCTCAAATTATATTGAGTGTGGCAAATAGCAAAAAGGGACTCTAGTTTCTTGGTTTCCCGTGTGGCTGAACACAAATCTGAGCATTGCGCTGGACGTGGAAAGATTGTCTTGCATCAACTCAATCGACATATCAGTCCAGGTTCTACTGCATATCTATTCATAAGATTTACTTTTGCTATCTGAAGGTTGAGAAAATCCATGCTGTGAATTTATGGGTTGTTTCTATGCTCAGATTTGTATTATTCCTCATTGTGAAATTGTTTGTTGAAGTTATAAATCATTGTTGATAAATTTAAACTACCCACAAACATCTACAATAGATTATAAGCAGAGTGTGGGCAACATTACATCTTTATTGGCAGTCATTTTATATCAGTGAGACTTTTATCACAAACATTCCTGTCATCATTGGGTTGAACCATGGAAGAACTCCTAAGCAAATTGAAAAAATTACACAATACAGAAGTTAGTTCTTTGAAACAGAACAACAGACCCTTCCCCAAGAAGGTACATAATTTACTCCAACAAAGGCATCTAAGGAATTTGCAGAAGGAGAGAGAAGTGGGAAATTGGCTTATGCACTTGGGATGGACTTAAAGAGTGGAAGATCAGAAAATGAGTTCCCCATGTTGGAAAAATTGGAATCCTGTCTTCCAAAGGTAGAGCAATCTGGTCGGAGTTTAAATTGGGCTTTGGAGCCATCTATGCTTGCATTGGTACAAGCCAAATTCTTGGAACATCCAAGTGGGAGAGTCAAGCTTATAGCTGCCTCTCGTTTCAGTCATATTTTGAGGATAACAGCACCCTTTCCTCCCTACAATGATAATATTATGAAAAGAATTTTTAGACTGATAGTAGGAACCTTTCGGGATTTGGACAACTGTGCAGGCTCTACATTTGGGAGGAAGCTTAAGGTTTTAGAAGTCATGGCCATGACCCAGACTTATGAGGTCATGTTTGATCTTGAGTGTGGTGACTTGATTCTGCAGATCTTCCAATGCTTTTTCAGCATTAGGAGACATCATTCTGACACAATCATAGCTCACATGCAGTCCATCCTATCGTCATGTATGGGAGACCATGATGCCATTTGCCGGGAGCTGCAGACTAGGTTGTTGAGCATTTGGAGGAGAGAGCAGTTGGTCTCACTCGTTGCTTATGTGCTAGCCCAAGGGCTAGTTGAGCAGAACATTGAGCTTTTCAGGAGACAATTGACTAGGGAGGAGCTGCTCCAGTTTGGTGGATCAAGCAGCAGAAATGAGTTGAGGAGGAAGAGACTTTACTTCATTTGCAAAGAACCTTGGGGGCCTGATCACTCATGTTTGCGAGATGCAGATGAGGTGGTAGAGGTAGAGCAGGTATACATTCCTTCTGTATGCCAGGATGAGGACTCTTCTTCAGATGACTCTATGAGATCAGCTGAGGATGCTTATGGGGAGCGAGAGCAGTCATGCAGAGATGATGACAGTAGGTCGGAGCTGTATTCCAGTGTGCAGGGTGAGCAGTCAGGGGACTCTACAAGAGATACTCAGGTTGATGAGTCACTTGTGACGATTAAGCCGGAGCAGCATATGATGGAGCAGGAGTCAGCAGAGGAGGATACTATGCACATCATGCATGATAGTCCTTTGGGGGAGAGCCAGATGGAGGCTCACATTGAGTATCTATGATGGATATGAGGCTAACCTTGGGGTCAGTTATTGAGAAGGAGCATTCAGATGCACAGACATCGAGTACGGTGACAACAGTTGCAGATCCATATCCTCTAGAGATGTTGGAGGTTGATGGGATAGTTCTGCAAGGGGCTAGTAGATAGCAGGAGCATGACATTCCTAATCAGGAGTGGGAGGAGCTATTGGAGATGGTGGAGCATCCATCTTTGGGCCGACACATTGATGAGGTGCAGATAGATGCAAATGCAGTCAGCACAGTCGTAGTACTCTCAAGGAGTAGCACTCTCTAGGAGTACATCAATGGGGCTTGCAACATATCTTTCCCACTTTGACCCATTATAGAGGGAGGGGCCTTCTTTTGCAGGCAGATCTCGTTGGCAGACAGGACAGAGCAGCGTAAGTTGATTAAGGGCTGGTGACAACACTCCAGGCATGTTCTGTATGCAGTTGTCGCTACATTGGATTCTTCTTCCAGTATAGATTGGCGGGAGATCATGAGTTGGTACCCTCTTGATGGTACGATCTTCTTCGTAGGGAACACAGAGGAGCAGGGGCCCTTAGACATGGAAGATGATACAGATTCCAGGTGGCAGTGAGGAACAAATCGACATTTCTTCATCATTCCATCTTGGTTTCAGGAGAGTAGGATCAGCATTGGATTGAGTCAGGGGTTGGATTAGAGAGAGGTGATGATTTGATACATAGTTGGTGGGGCAACTTACACAATCATAGCTACAGCACAGAAGGAGTCGTCGTCTTCGCCTCATAGATCAGTAGCTATAGCTAGAGGCAATGCGCAGTCCGAGCTGTGGGACTTGGGCGATGATTGGCCATGGTGGCGTTGGGATCCAGGAGGATTGTTTGATGACAGGTACAGTGAGAGATTAGTTTGGGATCCCGGCACTGAGGGGTCTATTCCGAGTGGATTGACACAAGCACATAGTAGCACTAGGGGGTTAGTATGGGACCCGCACATTGGGTCTCAGTTGCGTCGAGCCAACAGAGTGGCCCACATATTTGGATTGCTTGAGGGCAAGAAATCTTGGGGCGGAAGCTCTGTAATATTCCCTTTTTTGGTGTCACCTACGACAGGGTTAGGTTGGACTTCCAGAGTTAGGAGCAGAGAGGTCACAGGTACAGGTTGGTTTCATCAGCGGGCTCAGGGGCTTTTTGGAGGAGTTTTGAGGAGTTTCTATGAGGTTCAGTGGCATTCGCTTGATGTATTCCATCATCCAAGCAGCTTGCCTTTCGTTCCGATGCATTCCGACAACTTTCGGAAAATTGAGTTATTTTTGGGCTTAACTCAGTTAATTACGCTCAAGGTGGCATTCCGGGAGGAATACACTATAGAACACCTTAGTGTGATAGCTCATTGGAACCGAAACGAGGACACCTACATGATGGGACGATTGGACATGAGTTTCAGTGACCAGAGGAGACATGGTAGCCGATTTACTCTTTTATGCATTAAAAAGGAATATTTTAATAAGAGGGAAAAGTGCTCCATGAATAAAATAATAATAAAATAAGGCTCTAGAAGGATCCAAGAGATCTATAAAAGAAAGGGTGGAGGCCATTGAGGCACATCTTGGATTAGATCATTTTCTTGTGTATGAGAGGTTTAAGAACGTGGTTCTCTACTTCAGTAGTAGCCCCAGGACGGAAACCCTCGAGTGATTTGAGTGTTGGACAGAAACCCAACTCTCTTTGAGGAGACTTCATTCAGAAGTTTCGCAGAGCTTTAGGATATTGGAGTGAGGATCATTCAAATCATCAACGACTGCTTCAGTGGATTCAGTGGTAGCTGTTGCCAGAGGGAGAGTGCAGCAGCTCAGTTCTGGAGACCAGCACAGTGCAGCAGTGCAGCAGATTTTCTTGAGGCCAGTTGTATTTCGGTTATCTCAGCTATCTTTCATTTCAGCTTGTAACCCCAGTGATATTATAATAAAGCTGAGTTATTTTCCTGCATTATGGTGTTATGGATTTGCATGTACTTGTATGTTTAATTTTACATGGGAAACGTGGGTGCGGGTGCGGGGACGGGGACGGGGATGGCATTTTTTGAAACAGGGTGCGTGGGTTCGTCTGGGTATTTTTATATTAATATATATTATAAATTATAAATTATAATTTATATATCATATATAATGCTATATTTTATAAATTAAATTTATAAATTATAAATTTAATGAAAATTAAGACTAAACAAACTCTAAGAAAACGGCTACCATCAGAATTGCATCAGTCAAACATCTGGGGTGTTTTTCCCACTCAGTGTTCTTAAGCTTGTCATGCCTGCCATGCAGACACAGATTTGGGTACGTTAGAAAACAATCATTCATTAACTGAAAAATGATGCAACAGAAAAATTGCTGCAATATCCACACAAGTTTCCTGCGGCAGTCAAAAACAACTGTTTCAAAATCTACACATAAATTTGATGAAGATCCTACCCATAAATTTAATGAGGAATGTGATTTTTGAAATCTATACATACACTTGATGAAGTAGGCCTATTAGTATTGTAATTCAGATACTCAGATGATTGATTTTTGCTAACTATGAAAACTCAGGCAGACAGGCTGTTTTGCACGCTGTCCACTGATCAAACTTCCTTTTATTGAAAGTCCCACAAAGGCAAGTAAAATTTTGGATAGGTATATTGTCAGTACATTAAAACAACTCCAAAATCTCAAAGCATGCATTCATGCTCTTGTCCACTACAAATTGCTGGTTGTGGAGTAAGCAGATAACTTTTTTTGGTAATGAATAATTAAAACCCCTTCTAAAAGCAACTATTTACAAAAGCATCTTATAAAGTGCCAGCATACTGGATTTCAAATAACTTGACAGGATTCAAGCCTCCTAGCATACAAGTTGCTTCTTCCATTGTGTAACTGTATCGAGAAGGGTCAAAACACCATATCAGTTTCTTGTTCTTTATACAAAAGAGCAAAGGAAATGCATAGCAAATATGAAAGCATTCAAAATTAATTTGCATGGTTATGGATACACCCCAGATGTTTGACTGAAAAACGATGGGTTCTTCATACCAAAAGAACCCAAGAACCCGAATTTTTTTTTTGAAGAACCCGGTTCTTCTGAGAAGAACCCGGTTCGTTTGGGTTCTTCAGGGTACTTGGGTGCGGAGAATCCGGTACTTGGGTGCGAGAACCCGGTGCGGGTTCGGGAACCCCACCCCCGGGTGCGGGAACCCGTGCAACGT